>CM069151.1:31482053-31634553 GCA_035221665.1 Okamejei kenojei | reverse complement strand
CTTCCCCGGACCCCCGGGTCACTGACCCTCACTTGCCCCAGACCCCAGCTGGACACAGAGCATCTGGGCCGACCCGCATTCCCAGGGAGGGAGGGAGGGAGAGTGGGAAATACTCCCCGGACATCACCAGGTCTCTGCTCACTCCGGGTGTTGTCGCCGCTTCACTGACACACACTCTCACACACAGGCACACACAAGGTTTAAAGTGATATGGGCCAAATGCGGATAAATGGGACTAGTTTAGATGGGGCATCTTGATCTGCATGGACAAGTTGGAATGAAGGGCCTGTTTCCATGCTGTAAGACTATGACACACTGTAGAAAGGGTGCAATTGTTCTGGAGAGGATCCAGGGGCGATTTATGAACATATTGGCAGGGCTGGAATTTTTTTTTCACTTTGAAGATAGATTTGATAACTGGGATTGTATTCTCTGCAGCAACAGAGGTGAGGAAAAGACTTCGTTGAGGTGAAAAATATTACGAGAATCGGACCCGTTTCGCTTAACAAAGAGTGTAGGAAGGAACTGCAGTTGGTGGTTTAAACTGAAGATAGACACTAAAACCTGGAAAAACTCAGCAGGACAGGCAGCATCTCTGGAGAGAAAGATTAGGTGATGTTTTGGGTCAAGACCTTCAGACTGAAGAGATTGAAAACCAGCCATAAAACACAATGACTGGAGATGTGTATTATTGATCTTAGGGCAGAAAACAGAATAATGTGTTCATCTTTGACGTGACACCACAATAAATATATTACAGATTTTTTTGTTTAATGGGGTGGCACGGTGGCGCAGCGGTAGAGTTGCTGCCTTGCAGCACCACAGACCCAGATTTGATCCCGACTACGGGTGCTGTCTGTACAGTATTTGTACATTCCCCTTATGACCACATGGTTTTCTCTGGATATTCCGGTTTCTTCCACATCCAAAAGAAATGCAGGTTTGTAGGTTAATTGGCTTCTGTAAATTGTCCCTGGCATGTAGGATACAACTGGTGTAAGGTAGATTGCTGGTCGGTGTGGACTTGGTGGGCTGAAGGGCCTGTATCCATATATATGTTTTACATATATATCTTAATTTCGTTGAATCATATATGGTTGAATATGTGGCATTATTTTTATCTTGTTTCTATAATCAAAGGGTAAAGTCGATTGATTTATTTGTGCAGAACAGTGATGGAAATCTGACCTCTTGCCTTGTTTCTATGTTTTTGTTTCTTTATATATGCGCAATAACAGCATGAATTATAATCTGATTTCTGTACATGAATATACTAAGGTAATTAATGTGCTGCACCTGTTGATCAGAGCCTGGCTCTACTGTGGAATGTAATTGGGAATATAATTTAGCCTAACCTTATTCATACCTAATGCAATTTGAAGCATAAATGTGCATTCAAGTGTAAATTAAAAGACTAGCTACAGTATGCACCAGATTGCACAATTTCAAGCTGAAAAATGCAAAAGATTCCTACCGTGGCAGGGGGGGGGGACAACCCCTTCACACACCCTCCCCCCCCCCCATATGTCGCTTCGCTCCCTCCCAATTTCTCACTCTCAACTTTCACCCAATGTTGGCAGCCCTGAAGATATGACCGGTGGTTGGAAAGCATTTGAAGATTTGGAAATGTCGGAGGATGACGTGTTGGATGCAGAAGCTGATGGGGTGAAAGGTAAGGACCAGGGAAAGTCTATCTGAGGAGGAAGAGCACAACTACAGGTCACAGAGGCGCAGTTGGAGGATCTATATATGACAGCGATAGAGGACACATCTTAGATGTTTTAGAAAGGAAAGCCTCATCTTGGGAACAAATGCATTTCAAGGATTTAACTCCTTCCCTCAAAATTAATTCTGAATAGTTTACAGAAATGAACAATTCCAAAAGCAATTCAATTGAAAGTTTGAATTCAAAATTAGAATGTTTAGAGTAATACCTGGTCTGAAAGTATTTAATGGTATGCCTCTTCCAGCAGACTGTAGAATACTTACAGCTAAAACAAAACAAACATTTATTTGAAAAAGCAAATTCACTTATGGCATATCAATTTTAATATGCATTTATAATTTTGATACATGTTGCAATTTACACAGGAACCCCACATAGCATTACCCCGTTAGTCATAGTGCTCCTGGCTCTGGTGTCCAAACATGCACAGGCAGGTACATCCCTGTACTTCAGGCTGTGAACTGTTGGGCTGGGAACATGGACTTTTCCCAAGTATGAAATAGTTAAAGTGATTACATGGTTGCCTCACCAAGGCAACATGTTTAAGCTGCCTGTAAGGATCGGTGTTGGGTAGCTTGGCCGATTAATGCAACCACTCAGTGCTGAGATGCAAGGCTCAGGGTACATACACTGCTCTTTGAACTTGTTAAAATAAAAATATCTCCAGCTGGGGAAACTGTGCAGCCAACCAAAAAGTGGGGGAGACAGCAGGTTCCATCACCACTAGCCTGAGGCAATGAGATAGGATTCAAATGGTCTGGGTAACAGCCTGCACTCACCAAACATACTAGGGGGCACACAAACCCTGCATCTCAGTGCTGTGTGACTCTCTCCACAGCCAGCCATGCAGTGAACAGGTCATTATGTCATTGCTGTGGAGTGCTGAGCTCTCAATCGGTTTCCTGGCACTGCAAGAGGAAAAGCAGGGATTCCTGCACAGCAGCACCGTGAATAATGCATCTCTCACATGTCATGCTATTAATGAGCCCTTTTAGCACCAATTCCATTGCATTCATTCCCAGGAAAGACCGAGAACTAAATGAGATACCAGTGCAACATTAAAAGTGTAAAACTATCTCCCAAAATAGAAATCAGCCCCACTCACCCAGCAGTGTCCTTTCCTTGTTGACAGAACAACTAATCAAAGACACTTCTCTATCAAAGATATACAGCAGCTGAGAATATAAATAAAGAGCAAAATAAAATGGAGAAAATATCTAAGTAAAACTTCTACATTTTGCTGGAAATGGGATGTTGTCAACATAAATCACATTTACCTTGTTCTGTTTTTTGTGAAGATCATGCAAGCCAACACACGTCGTTCCTTTTTTACCCTTGAATACAGCAAAAAAATTCAAATGTTCACATTACTGAGTAGTATTTTCCATCATTGACAGTAAAGAAAACTTAGTTTCTTTGACACATTCACTCTATGCCCATAATTTGTGCTCTGATGGATTTCAGTACACGCAAAAAAAAATCCCTAGACCTTAGAGTCATTGTAATATTTTCACATTATATTGACAAATGTGTGTCTTATGCAACCCCCATATCCCTCAGATTATCACAGGAATCTCCTTCCAAATGTCCATCCAAGGCCTATCTGCAGCATTCAAGTGCTACTGATTGATTGATGATTGTCAAGGACAGGTGTGGGGGGGGGGGGGGAAATTAGTATCTTCATGCAAAGATCCTTGGCAGTATATCATTACCTCCTTAGCAGAGTGATGGGTCCTTTGTAGAATTAAGGAAGGAGGATGAGCAATGG
This sequence comes from Okamejei kenojei, assembly GCA_035221665.1. Classification (NCBI taxonomy): domain Eukaryota; kingdom Metazoa; phylum Chordata; class Chondrichthyes; order Rajiformes; family Rajidae; genus Okamejei; species Okamejei kenojei. Next base: position 31,631,059 of record CM069151.1, on the reverse strand, counting down.
AGTGCCAAAGTGCTGGGGATCCCAACAGCTTGGTCACTGTGGGGCTCTCTTCCCTCTCACCAGTCACTTTGTCTGCTCGCCTGCTGCCTTCTCCCCTGCAGTTGCCGACATCTTCCAAGGTGTAGTATGTCGGCAACTCCGGGAGAGAAAGATGATGAATTAGTGGTGGAGGGGGAAAAAAAAAACTCATTGGACAGAACGATGAGAGAATGAGGAGGCGGAGGTGCCGTGCGCGCGCATGTCAACTGATGATCTCTTATAAATTTCCCAGATTTATCTACACACACACACATGCATTTCAACTGACGACTTATATACATTTCCATGCTTTATCTTTCTACACACACTTTTACATTATTCATTTGCAATGCAAAGGACTTTGCTTCAAAGGATCATGGTCAAGTGGTAAATTAGGAAAACAATGTCCAATGATATTCAATGATAGTTCCCTATGATGTTCACTCCCGTGTACAATTCTGTCCAAATAAGTCAATCATGCTCAAAAAAGCACTGTACAATGAATGATATCATCCTGTGTGAGAATGTGAAAATATCATCAGGCACTCAAGGTGATTCAAGCCTGTTCAAGTTCCTGGATGATGCTAAACAACCTATCACTTTTCACTCTGTGTACAGGCCAACATTCAATCGCATAACATGGAAATGCTGTCCAACTGAACCTGTAGGTCACAATGTTTTCCCTTATCTGAAATTTACTTATTGATAACATTGAATTTTGTAAGACAGTGTTTGCATGTTCTTAAATGTTTTTTCAGAAAAACTAGTAGACACTATTCAATGTGAATTAACAGGCCATATAATTTTCTGTTCCATTATCATATCTGTTAGGTTAAAGATCAATTTTTCACCTTCTAAAATTCCTGATCACTAAAGTTGCCCACTTTGCACAAAATTACGATTAACACACAAAGTACTTGTGTTATGTCCTCAGTAGTTAAAATTATGAACTTGCACCAAACCCCAGACTAGTCGATCATCATGCCACAGGTGGCTATTTAATAATATAAAAATATAACAACTCTACTCCCCATCACCACTTTCCCACTTCCAAATACACATTTAATCCCTTGAAGTAGGTTGTTCTCACAAAACCTGTTACTATCCAGCCGAACAGCAAAAACATGAACATATGTGTATACAACAAATTCGTAATGTAAGAAATAGTTGCACCTTCCAGGTGAAGACGACACTGCCATTCTTTTCAACGTTAATAATCTGCAAATCGGTTCTTGAAAGGTTCGTAGATTCGCCTAAAACAGAATATAGCAAGAAGTGTTTTACATTGCCTCAAGAATGTGCCGCGTACGCAACAAACACTCCAAAACAAACACTCGACTGTGCGGTTTTCGCCAGTGTGGTGCTTTTCGCAGACATACGACTAATTTGAACTCATCCGAAAAACTTAGCCATGGAACGTTTTTTAAATTAATTTGTCAATTAGCTTTGAATTTCAAATCCGAACGTACAGTCTCCAAATGCCAAAATTCACTTCAGCAAACTGGAATACAGTAGTTAATAATGAGTGCATTACACCAAAGAGGATCTTTGCATTACACTGCTGCACCCGCTGAGTTTCTCCAGCTTTTTGTGTACCCTTTGCATTACACTACCGCCTCAGGAAGAAGAATTTGTTGCCATTTATCTTACCATTTTCATTAAGAGGAGTCAGCTTGCCTTTCACCAGCCAAGGAACAACTTCACTCTGAGTATCAAACACAGACTTCAGCTCCAACATTATCAAACACTTCTTCCAAATCCGTGTAAATAAGTAAATGCCTGAAGTCAATCTGGCTTTGCCAGCGAGTCAATTCGGCGATGTACCTAATTGGTTGCGAGTCAACTCCAAGCAAGGCCGCGACAACAAACGCTCGGAGCACTCCTGATCCGAAAGGCAGCTCCGCTGTGCTCCACGCACAGTGCCGGAGCCCCGCGGGGACGCGCTCTCAGCGGCACATCGCCCCGGCACCAACACGGGGGCGCGCACACGTTGCCAACTGGAGCCACTCTGGGTGAGCCGACCGCACCACGCGGCGCTCCTCTTCACTAAAGGTTCAATCACTTACAAAGGGGTGGGCAGAGCCAGGTATATGGGTGCAGTGTTTGTTGTGGGAGGCTCCAGGATGCTGAGTGACAATCTCAGTGGGCACGAATTTATTTTCCAAAAAGTCATGTTTTGTCACACACTATGAGGGAAATTATGTTTAAAGTTGATGGAATGGACTAGGTAGTCAGTCAGGTATCATGCCATAATTAGTAGAAATATTCACCCATTCTGCTACTCATGCCTGCCCTGTCATTCATTAATATCATTAGATCGCTGAGCTTTCCCCTCTGTACCACATTACTGCACAAACTCCAAATACCAAAACACGTTTTATCCAAAAATCCAACACGCTTTCTTTAATATGTTTTGCAACTGTGTAGCACCAGCCTCTTCGGGTAAAGAATACCAAAGATTCACAACCCACTGTCTGGAAAGAGATGGAACATCTGGCTGAATAATGATCTCAATGTCAACAAGACCAAAAAAATCGAATTATTGTTTCAGAAAGGGGAAGTTGGGAGACAACATGCCAGTTTTATTGTGTCAGAAGGAACTGCAGATGCTGGTTTAAACCGAAGGTAGACACAAAAAGCAGGAGTAACTCAGCGGGACAGGCAGCATCTCTGTAGAGAATGAATGGGTGACGTTTCTGGTCGAGACCCTTCTGTCAGTTTTTATTAGTGGGTCGGCGGTGGAGACAGTTAGCAACTTCAAATTCCTGGAGATTAACATCTTGGATGACCAGTCCTGGGTAATGAAGCAGCAGGCATACTTTCTCACAAATGTAAAGAAATTTGTCATGTCACTGAACACTCTACAGATGTAACTTCTACAGATGTATTGTAGAAAGTATCCTGACTGGATTATGCATCATGCCCGGGTATGGCAATTCAAGCGCACAGGAACACAAGAAGCTGCAGAGAGTGATGAGCTCAGCCTGGTCTATCACAAGCACAGCCCTCCCCACCAATAAAAGCATCTACCTCAAACGCTGCTACCATTAGGCAGGAGGCACAGAAGCTTGAGCTTGCACACCACCAGGTTCAAGAACAGCTACTTTCCTTCAACCTTCAGGTTCTTGAAACAACCCACACAACCCTAATCCTACCTCGGCAATGGAACACTATGGACCGATCTCTCGCATTACCATGGACTTGATATTTTTCCTCTAATTGTAATTTCCTTTTATGTCTTCTTTTTATTGTCTTGCAGAATTTTATCTTTAGTTTTATGTATAATTTATTTTTTTGTGTGTTTGAGTCTGTGTGCCTGTGATGCAAGCAATATATTTGTATTAATTCTAAGGAGCATAGGCCCTGTCTGCCGAGCCACTCTTCATATAATGAATCTTTTGATTATCAATATCAATCTGGTAATTCCTTAATTATCTCCCAATCTAAAAGTGACCTGTTTATTCTTATTTGTTTATTTTCTATGGTATCATTTCTCTAGTCCACATCATTGTGTTAGCCATAATCCATTGATGACTTCCCATGTGACACTTTATCAAAGACCTCCTGAACATTAACAGGCACTGGTTTGCCTTTATCTTGATAATTACAAAAACAACACTCAACAGATTTATCAAATGTGATTCCCTTTCACAAATCTGTGTCGACTCTGCCTAATCCTATTTAATCAAAGTTAACTGTTAGCAGTTACTTAATGAATTCTAGCAGTTCCTGTTGAATCAACTGGTGTGTATCTTCATGTCTTTTTTGTCTCTTTTCTTTCTTAAATACTGGGTTACATTTGTAAACTTCCAATCTGGTATTTTGGAAGATGACCCTCCGCTATATCCATAGCCACCTCCTTCAAAATCATAGGATGCCGGCCATCATCCAGGTCATATATCAGCTGTTAGTCTGAATAATTTTTCCAATATTTTATTTTTCTTGATGTTAATTTCTTTCAACTACATTTGCATCTTCTAAACTTATTTTTCAATATTTCAGGAAGTTTGCTTTGACTTCCAGGAAGACAGGCTGAAAATATGTTTACTTTCTTCATTGCTTTCTTATTTATCCAATATAATTTCTCTTGTCTCGGCCTGTAACTGCACCACATTCAGTGAAACCACTGAATATCAAAGATAGGTGTTGAAAGAGTCTCTTATTGAAAACTGTCATTGTTCGATTCTTCAACAATGACATAATGTCTTGTTCTACTTATCAGACAGGGCTTGACAAGTTTGATGCAGGGATAATGTTTCCCCTTGCTGCTGGATTGCACAAATGTCAACCATGTCCTGCATTCCTTGGCACAAACTCATTTGGATGGGGATAACTGGAGTCAGGGTGGGGCTTGTGGGTACTAACAGCTGCAAGATATTGGGCAGTTAATTTAGATTTTGATAAATTGTTGCATTCAAAGTGCATTTAAATATTTTTACCTTTATTTTTAACCTGTTTTGGTTTCTTTCTTTAATGGTTGGATGCTAATTCCCATGTGATGCCATTACATTACAGAAGGAGCTGTTCACTCTGCAATACCTCACTGCTGGAACCACTCACAGACTGCAAGTCGGTGATTAAGGAATCATGCCAATTACATCTGTTCTATCAGATAGAGCCACTGTTAAGCAATGGTGCTAAACCACTGATCACAAATACTATGCCAAAAGAGACGAAGGGTAATATTAATATTCTAGTCTTTAAAGATGCTCATGGTTTCACTGGTTGGTTTGATTTCTGTAAGCCTTTTGGTGACTTAATCATTTATCCTTTGAATTATCTGGGACACTTTAAGTACAGATAACCAATCAATTTAATCTTCCCATAAGTGCTTTTAAGCAACCAATATCAGTGAATGTGTTGATAGTGTTCAACATAAGATTTCAATAGTGGAAAAAATATACAAACTGCTGGAGTAACTCAGTGGATCAGGCAGGATCTCTGGGGAACATGGATGGGTGATGTTTCAGATCCTTCTTCAGATTGATTCTAGGGGATGAGGGGAAAGAAAGCTGGAAGAGATGAGGGGCAGGACAAAGCCTGGCAAGTGATAGGTACAGTGCCCCCCATAATGTTTGGGACAATGACCCATTATTTATTTATTTGCCTCTCTACTCCACAATTTGAGGTTTGTAATAGAAAAAAATCACATGTGGTTAAAGTGTGCATTGTCAGATTTTATTAAAGGGTGTTTTTATGCATTTTGGTTTCACCATGTAGAAATTTGTTTTTTAATGAATCACAAATTGTCATGAATAATGCATACTTGGGAGTGCTTTGCAAGGTAAAACACAGTAAAACAACTTTAAAGCACAACACTGTGATTTTTTTATGAACCTATCACCAGAGAACAAAGGTTTCTGAATAATGTTAAGAACCTTTAGCTGAAAAGAAATATAAAAATAAGCAAAAAATATATACTTTCAATTTGTACTTTTTAATCTTCTGTGTGCTATTTTGAACAAATTATATGCTTAAATTTCTTTCTCATGGCAAAACTGCTTAATTTCTACTTTGAGCCTTTATCTGGTTGCTTAGCATCCATATTTGCCTTAGGATTGCACAAAGTAACTTTGGACACTATACATTTTAAATAAACTCTGTGAAATATAATATTAGATATGGGATAGCAAAAGTCACCTGACGTAAAATAGGTCTGCCTTCGATGGGGAATCTTGGAAATCTCTTCCAAATAAATTTGCAAAATGAAGTGAAAATTCCAAGCACTTATCATCACTTTATTATAAAGTGACTAGATTGATGATGTGCTCTTGCTTCAAATGAAAATTAGTTATAAGTACCAGGTAATATTGCTATCCATACATATGCAACATGTTACATTATTAAAAATAACTTTGCTTCAATTTGAAGTATTTCCAGAAGGTGGCATTGTTCTCTGTTATTTTTCTCTGGTTACCCGGCAGCAGTTTCCATATACCCGGAATTATAAACATTCTTTTAATTCCATATTGGCAGAGTTGCCAAAGTCTTTTGTTATTCAATCATCAAAGTGAAATAAATCACGATAGTCATTTCAAATATAAGACAACAGTACCATATGAAAATAGAAAGTATCATTGAATCATCAAAGTCATTTCTGATTACTTTTCAGAAAAGGTACTTTGTTATATACTGAGGCAGAGTGACTTAAATATGTAAAATAATTTAAATGTCTGAAATCCTAAATTAATTTAAAATGCTTATGCCAGCCAGCAGTCCAATTAAACATGAGGACCAGTTGGGAGGGATGAGTAATGAGCGTTGAATGACATCATTTTCTCTTCCCCCCACCCCCTCATTTCTACCCACCTTCCCTCCCTCTGGCTCTACAATTTACCCAGTTTCCTTTCTTATCAAATTCCACCATTTGCACCCCTTTGTTTTTGGTGGACTGTATCTGGGAGGAGAACATCTGAAGCATGGGTGACTTAAGGTTGGAAAATGATTATACCAATGGGTTGTAAGCTAGCCAATTAGAATGGTGAGATGCTGTTCGTCCAATTTGACTTTGGCAGGTCAATGCGGAATGGGAAGGAGTTAAAATTACATCCTTTGGTTGCAGGGGAAAATGCTAGAGTATGGGGAGAAGTGGATGAGAAGAGATGAGCAGACCAGGGATACGTGAAGAGAGCGGTCACAGCTGAAATCATAAAGACAGGGAGGTGGAGGAAGGGGTGTGATCAGAACACATGTGCAGGAAATGAAGCAAACAAGTGAGTATTTCATCAATTATGGCAGAACCAAGTCACATTATGGAAGAAGCAGTACATTTCAGTAGCCCGAGAGCAGAAGACCTCATGTTGAGAACAAATGTAGTGGCGATGGAGAAATTGTGAAAAGGGGATTATCCTTACAGGAGGCTGGATGGGAGAAGGTGGCAAAATATAAAGGTTTCCCTAATCTTCACTTTCTGGCCATCCATTAATCTACTTTATCTTATCTCCGTGCATAGTAATAGATGGTGCTTACAGCATTGTGATTACCAGTTTTAAGACTCCGCTCTTTATATTATTTTACAGTTCCCTAAATCCTGCCAGAAGAACCTCTATCCTCTTTTGACCTATTTAATCTGCAACCAATATAATTCGCGATCTCTGGCTGTTTACCCTTTCTCACCTTTTCCCATTTTTCAGACCTTATGCAGTCATTCTCTGACATCGTTGATCCTGGCTTCCTAGAAGCAATGTACCAGACCGCAGTCACACATGGAATGATTTTTCTACCTCTCCTCGTATGCAATTAAGCCACACATGGTGCTATATTCCTATCCCTGACTGCAGTCCATTAAATAATATGTTTGTGAGGCAGATGGACTGGGGAGACTCCTGCACTATTTAACCCCTTCTTCTAGTCTGCCTGTAGGTTGCCATTTCCCTTAAGTTGCAATGTGATCACCTCTCTAGCTGAGCTGTCCACAAAATTCTCAGTCCCATGGATGTATCATAGTGACTCCAACTGCTCCTAAACCAACAGTTCAAATACGTGTGCTTTTCTTCATCATTAGGGTGTACCCATGAATTCCCACATGGCATAGGATGCACATCCCATGTATCTGAGCTGCCTGCTATTCCAGTTAATAACTTTAGGACAGAAGTTAGGCAACAGAGTATATTCTCCAGCTATTCACCAATCAGCTGCCAGCCTTCTACACATAATTTTGACATGTTCAAACTGTTGCTGCGCTAACATTGTTTGAACATTTGGGTGTCTTTTGCTGTGGTGTTTAGACTCTCAGGGCCTCTACGCCCCTCTGTTTGAACTCTACAGGCTCTACGCCTCAGCTATGTAAACTCTTGTGGCCTCTGACCCTATATTTACTCGGGGCCTTTGTTCCCACTACATTTAACCTCTTGGGACTTCTGTCCCCATTATGTTTATGCTGTTGTACTATTGGCCTGGTGTATCTGACGATAATTTTCACTGATTTGTATACTCCACGTTATTCCCTCTGAACAAACTATCACCATTCTATAAGTACTCTGTGATTCTATTTTATCTATCAAAGTGGATAATATAATTTTCCACAATATATTCCATGTGCCCAGTCACTTAATCTGTCAATATTCCTGCAAAGCATTTATGCATTCTTATGACAACATAAATTGGTACTCCAGGTTCGCATCATCAGCACACTTGGATAGGTTGCAGTCAATCCCCTCATCCAAATCATTGATGTAAAGCCACCTACCCAATCTCACCTTCCCAGGCTGGCTAGATCAATAGCCCACATGTCACAGTTCTTCAAGAACATTCATTTTGGTTTAAAATGATGAGGGTTTCTTTCTACTGCCCTTTCAGCCAGAGAGGTTCCAAACCCAACACCCTCCAATTGAAATAATTCATTGTCATCTCTTTAATCTGATCAGTTATTTAAAACCCACGCCTCCTGATGTTTGGTCTTCTCAGCCTGTTCTGTTCCAAAGAAAATATCCCCAGCTTGTCCAATCTTTTCTCATTGCTAGTTCTCCAATCCTAGCAGCATCTTCCTAAATCCTCTTCGCCTTCCCCTCCAATGCAATGACATCACATTTGTCAATTTGTGCAAAACACGATAATACAAGATAATACACGCAAAAGTGTTTTTTTCATTATCCTATTGCTTCCTTTTCGTCTTAACTCCTTTGCTTCTAATATATATTTGCTTTAAGAAAATACTGACTTTGGGTATTGTCTGAGTGGAGTTTACACATTCTCCATGTAACCACATGGGTTTCCTCCCAGTGCTCCATTTACCACGGGGGAAAATGGAGGAGGACTGGCCAATTTTTGTGCCTTCCTCCACAGTGATGAATTTTTATGTAAAAAATGTTTTGTGTGTTTTTGTGTGTTCTTTATCATTGTACTGCTGCTGGCAAATTCATTTCATTTGCACTTTATTTGCAATGTGACAAATAAAACTGATTGTCATTGTGATTGTGACCGCCCACATCCTAAAGTTCTGTATGTTGGTAGGTGAATTGGCCATTGTAAATTGTCTCGCATCTGTAGGTAAATGAAAGAATATGGGGGTAGCTGATGGGATTGTGGAAAGAATTGGGAGAATCGATGGGAATGCAGAGGTTGTGGGGGGACCTTGAAGTCAGATAGAAAAAGATTAGCAATACATTTTCCGTGACAGTGAAAATATTAAGGTAAATTGTGGCCATAATTTTAGTATATAAGAGCAGCAGTCTAAGTTTCACACAACTGAAGTACAATTCTTTATGTTCAACCAGATAAGGTCACTGATCAATGGCGATAATCCATAACAGGGCATCATTTTGGGATGTTTTCTGCAATAGAAATCATTACTGAATTAAAAGTGATTTTTGAATGGAATTATTAAGTACAACTACATTGAAAATAATAAGTAAATATTTTTTATCCATGCTTCAACTTTTGTTGAGACATTTTTTTTTGTTATCCAAGTTGTAAAATGACAAAACAAGTCTGTGCTAGTTCTGGATTTCTTTGCACAACCTATTTAATCATGTTCAATCATGGAATGAAAATGCCTGAAGCTAAATTATTGCCATTGATTACCTGTTGAGAATAGAATGCTGTGGAGGGAATCTATATTATGCAAGGACCTCCTTTATTCAGAAATTCCACAAATACAGGGTGTTATTTGGACGTTGATTGTCTTTAGATCATTCCAAGACAACCAGTTACACATCCTTTAAATGTTTGGCAGAGTGCCAGTATTTCAACACGTAGTTTCTGTGAAACCACACAGAAATAATGCCTTTGTTTTGATGCAGTTAAAGTCTGTACTGTTGAAGAATATATTTTATTTCATGTGTAGTAAATTGAAAAACTAGTGTATCGAATATATGTCCATATTGTTGTCCATGAATTGAACTGTGAAATAAAAGTGGTTATTATGTCTGCTTATTTTTTTCTTCATCTACTGCTGATGTTAAAACTTGTTGATTCACATTCCACTGCGCAATTCCAGAGCTCCTCCCTTAAAACATTATCAACATAAGCCTGCTGGTGCAAGAGGATCATAATGGTTTGCCCAGGTCATTAGAATGATAGGACGGAATAATAATAGCATACATCACAAAAAGGGCTGTTGCCAAATATGTGAATGAGTAATCCAGTTTAGATCAACACGCCAGCCATTCTCCCCATCACCCTGTAAATTAGTTCTCTTCAAGTACATTGGCTAGGATTTTTCAATCATTGAGAGACAATACTCAGCTGACCTTGAAGAAGACTAATTGCAAAGTTTCAGTGTGCTTTGTGGTCTGGGTTTCCCCTTGGTTTCACACATGTAGAAATTGGTGACAGCAAGATGGCAAGCCATAGAAACAGGCAAGCCCTGTCAGAGTAGCCGAACGTCCGTCTCAGCCTCCAATTTAGAGTGAAATTCCCTTTTTTGCTGGCCTTATCGAGGTCCTACCTGGATTTCTTGTATGAATCTGCATCACTAGACTTGAATGCCTGAGATCTGGTCCTCAGAAAATTGTGGACCTTCCGTGGCCTCTGTTGGGAACACTCGGATAGTTTTGGTAGGAACACACTCCTCTTTTCCTTATGAAGTCAGGAAGAACCATTGCATATTTGTTCGGCTTCGCTGTCAAGTTCTTGGACATCACCCAGTCTAGTGACTCCAAGTACTCCCAGAGTTATTCCTCTCCCTCTCGTGACCAGCTCTGTACAATCCTTGCCGCTGGGGCTGCATTCCTTAGTCGCTGCCTATAAGCATGAAGAAGGTGTGCGGCCACGTGGGCGGATTTCCGCAAAATGTGAGGGTGAGGGCTGGAGGGCTGATAGGTATCTTTGTTGGTGGAACATCAGTAGTTGAGGGTGTTTGATCCTCTGGTATTGCAGGATATGTACTGGTGTTAGTTCTTAAGTGACTTCAAACTAGCCTTATTGAGGTCCCCATCTATGAAATTAAACATGTCAGGGTACGCCGTTTGGTGTTTGTTGTCCACAGTGTGCAGTTCCTCCAGTGCTAGACGAACGTCTCCCAGGGGTGGGATATAGACCGTTGTCATGCAATGATAGTGCATAAAAATTATATCAATCTATTGATGATTGCCTTGGCAAAGCATCTAACAAATTATTCTGTAGATGAGTAGCAGTACATGGATTTGTGCTTATAACTTGGTGTGGATGCCAGAAACCGCTTTCACTTTCACATGGTAAGGATATAAATGTTTACATTTCAGAGCTTTTCCAACTGCAAATTTTGTGTTTATGTTTAATTATGTTCTTAAAATTATCATGGAATCAAATTATACCACCCTCGTAGGTAGTGCATTACAGATCATAAATGCCTGTCAAACAGCATTTAATTCCCAGATTAAACTGATTTGTTATCTTTGCTAAATTAAAACCCTTCTATAAGATCTCCTCTAACTTTCACTCTTTGTGAAGAATAATCTCTTCTTATTGCTGTTATCTTCCAATGAATCTCCCCCATTCCCTCTTCAAGACTTTGGTATCTTTTTTTAAGTTCATAATTGGGAAAAATGCTCGATTTATTTGTATGACTTATATTCTATATTTTTGTGCATTTATTTCCAAAGTTAGGTGTCCATCTTTTTTCTTAGCCGCCTCAGCAACTTGCCCTGTCCCTTCAATAGTAGATACTTGCCAGTGTGATATACATTATATTGGCTCTCCATATTATCTACTCGAAATGCATCACTTCATGCTTATCTACATTAAACTACATCTGCCACATGTCTGCCTTTTTCATCAGTGAGTCCATATCTTTATGAAATGTTCAACTAACACGAATTACCATGGACCTAAGTTTTAGATCATTCACAGACTTCATAATTGTTTCGCTTGTACCCAAGTACAGATCATGTATATGTAACAAGAAAATAAGTGGTCCTGAAACTGACTGCTGGGTTCATTCACTGCCTCCACCTAATTTATTTCTCTTGAGTCCTAAATATATCCACTCACAATTAATCTCTTAGCCCATTACTATCATCCCCTTATTATCACATGCTTCAGTTTTCCTGTAACACTTGTTATGCAGCAATTAATCAACTGCCTTTTCAACTGTGCAAAATGTATCTCACGACTTTCATCGATCCTTCCAATTACATTATCAAAAGAGTGATGAATGACTTTGGTACTAAGATGACAGAAACAGGAACACTCGCTATTATTTTCAAAAAATGAGGTTGATCTTTTTATTTTAAAAAAGCATGGGATTAAATTACCATCTCTGTTGATCGAAAACTGGGCAGTGGTGGGCTGGACCTGCTGTGCATGTGCCTTTCTGCTTGACACTGAGCTATTGAAATATGCAAATCAGGGTCCTCTTCCCAATGATATATAATATGGAGTGGCTGTTCTGATCCACTGCAGGCCACACTGAAAATCCTGGAATATTGTTTGTTTCCAACAGTCCAAAATGTTTGTGAGATAATGTATAATCTGAATGCTGCTGCTTATTACGCAGAAATCATTCAAATTGTTTTCATTTATTCGGCAAACCCGTACCACAGTTATAAATTGCCCTTTACATGTTCAAAATTCAGCTTTTGACTGATTGAGATTTCTTCATGTGATTAAGCATATTCCATTCTCCATCCTAAAAAATCAATTTTATATTTACAGAGAGCAGAAGAACTGAAGGTGCTGGAATCATGAAATAAAGGACGTGTTAGAAATTATCAACAGCTCAATCACTATTTATGGAGAAAACCAGATAATTTCTAGTTTTAGGTATGGACTATATTAAATATAAATTATTCCAGATAAAAGATACAAAACCAAGATGACGGGGAGAGGAAAAGTACACAAACATCAACCTTTCCTATCCATGTACCTTTCGAAATGTCTTTCAGATGCCACCATTGTACCCATCACTACAGCTTCCTCCAGCAGCTTGTCCTGCCTGAAGAAATTGCCCTGCAGGTTCCTATGAAATCTTTCCTCTCTCGCTTTAAACCTATGTTCTCTAATTTTGACTTGTCTATCCACCGACAATTCACCACTTCCCTAAGGTAATGAGCACAGGGAAAACCAATACCATTTGGTTCTCTCCAAGTCACACACAATCCTGACTTGGAAACATGTTGCTATTCCTTCATCATTGCTGGGTCTAAATCCTGGAATCTTTGTTCTCAGGGATGAGCAATGAAATGATGACCTTCCAGTAATGCCCAGATCCTGAAAAACTAGTTAAAAAAGTGAAATGTAATTGCTTAAAAAATGCCTAAATGGGGAATGAGATGATAAGAAAACTAAAATTAAGGCCACAGGAGACAATAGGATGTGCATTTACAAAATGAAATGAACATTTAAACACGAAAATGAATGAACAACCAAAGTGGTGGAATTAAAACAAATAAAAATATAAGCCTGATAACTGGTTAAGCAGAATAAATGTTTGTGCTGTTGAACATTTCATTATGTTGGAGATGCTTCATATATCAACCATAACAGGAGTAATTGGAAGGAAGATATGTCATGGAATGTTAAATAGGATATTTGATGGAGCAATCATTGGATTGCTGTAACATAAGAGCTGAATTAATACATTGAGAAATCTCAAATCACTTTAGCAGATGAACAAAGAAAGGAAGGGTTGCTTTTGTGTAATATTGTTTTTGAAGGAAATATTGCAGTTGGTTTATTGCAATGTTCTCCCAACAATTAGATAAACAATTAAATCACCAGTTGTAAGTGCTAGGTGGGAGATACGTGTTTGTCTAGACACGTAGGAGACATTATTTGCTGTTTTTCTTTTTAAAAGTATCCACTTGAGAAGGAGTTTCTATCTAATTATTAAACTAATAGCATATTTAAAGATCATGCTGTCAGCACAGCAGCATATATATTCCCACACCACCCACAGCATCACAGTGGTCAGCCTACATTAGGTGCTGCCCCTTGAATCTTCTGCTTCAGATGTAAGAATGCTTTCATGCAGCTGTATCTCTTTCAGATCTTTCAACTGCCAATTTAGCCCTCGTAGAATTATATTTCATGCCTTTTTCTTTATTCATTATACTTAATTTGATCAATATTATTCAAAAATATATTGTTCAATCAATAAAAGAAGAGGAAGGGGTCATATTTTGTACCTGTCCAGCATTTAAAATGCTACAGCAAGATGGTTATATTTCTTTAATTACTTTGTACTAACTAAAATTGTAGGGAGGTCAGAAGAATCATTGCATGCTTTTGAGACTCGTTTTTCTAATTTATTGAATTCAGGGAATGGGTAGTCTGAGAGCAATGTATCAAAACATGAATATTTATTTTGTCAGGAAGGAGCTTCTGAAATATTCCTATTTAACTATGGAATTTCTTTGTGATATTTTCCTTTTAAAAGTTTTACCCCTCCATGTGATCAACATATGATTGCTTTGTGTTGTTTTTTTTTAGAAAGCATCTCTGCTTTACTGGAAGTAATGCAGATTAAGCCACATGATAGCATTCAGGAAGAGCACATGCTAAACACAAGACTCTGTTTTCTCTTTTTATAATTGATACAGAGTGACTGGCGTAGAAAATCAGCAGGGCGAAAAAGGGAGGGCAAGTCACAATGTACTGCTGGGATCTGCTATCTCTTTCTCCAGTTACTGACCTTATCAAAGACTGTGGGGTCAAGGGAAGTGGGTTAAATAACAGATACTTGTAAATTTTAACTTCCTCTGCAACATACCACAATTGAAAACAGTCTAATGAAGAGATGAGGCTTGTTAAGGTGAAGGAAAGTAATAAAATGGGCACTTGGCAATGTCATGGAGAGGCATGCAATTCTAAAATATGCAGATAACGGATTTTCTAGACCACTGTCTCTGTCAGGGCTACATGGTAGCATGCACATAACAGCTATACATCGTATACAACCAAAACAAACATGAAATACATCATATGACCAATAGAAAAGTAGGAGAAAGATGTATGCAATATTTCCACATGTAATCCTAATCAAAACGGGTACTTTACAATGACTATATGAAGAATATTGAATATTGAATATTGGCTAACTAGTTCTCATATTGGTGGATTTGGTTTGTACCAGCACGTTATCTATTGTATCGTGTGACATTGAAATTAAACAAGTTATTTAGCTGGGTTAACTGGACCTTTTGAGAATTACATCCTACATGTGTGAGTGTAGATAAATATATATGATTTTGTCTGTGTGATTTTTCTTCAGTTATTAATTTATTTATCTAACCTTTTTCTTGGTGGCCTTTGCAAACTTCTCCATAGCAACAGTTGCAGGAAAATATCATTTTATGTTCAGATCTTGAATATTTACAGTGAGAACTTCTGTTGCAACTCTTGCAAGATTTTGCCAAAATACCAGAGAAGAGGAAGAATGTTCACACTTGTCTTACAAAGTAATGTAACCAATACATGTTTACTACAAGGCAGACATTGTCTACTTTCTTGGTTGGCTCAAGATCTAGTGCAGGACCAGAATAGTGCTGGTCCGTAGCATCCATAATGGGAGTTCCAATCCAGCAAGTAACGTGGTTAATTGTTGAATACGTATTTAAACATACATATATAATGGTCCAGAAAAGCATAACAAGACCATCCCACTCACCCAATGTCCAATGTCCATTTGATTGGCTAAGAGATGTCCCTGAAGATCATTAGTATTATCTTTGCTTATTTAATCTTGCTTGTTCAAATTGGATGGCTAGGACAGAGAATGAAGAAACAAAGAAAGAATAAGGGAAATAAGTTAATGTTAGTTTTGTAGGTGAGAAGATTAGATGAGATAGGTAAAGATGAGCAGGGTGGGAATCTTAAACCTTTCATTTCTGCGGTCTAAGGTTCCCACCTGCTCCAAAAGTACATCAATCCTGTGGTACCCAAAAAGACCATGGTGATCTGCCTCAATTATTATCATCCCGTAACACTTAAATCCACCATAATGAAGTGCTTGAAGAAATTGGTTACTGTGCAAATCAACCTCTGCCTCAGATATAACCTGGATCAGCTTCAATTTGCCTAATCTCACAGTAGGTCAACAGCAGATCTATCTTGCTGCACTTCAATCTGCTCTGGACTATCTGGATAGCAGGAACATATATATCAGGCTGCTGTTCATTGACCACAATGCGCTATTCAGCACTGTAATCTCCTTCAAATTGATCACCAATCTTCAAGAATCGGGCCTCTGTACCTATCTTTGCAACTAGTTCCTGGACTTCCTCATCACCAGACATCAAACAGATTGGTAACAACATCTCCTCCTCCCTGACCATCAACACCAGTGAACCTCAAGGCAGTGAGCTTAGTCCCCTGCAATGCTCTCTTTACACTCATGACTGTGTGGCTAAGCAGAGCTCTAATGTCATCTATTAGTTCTATTACTGTGGACGGCAGAATCCTGGAAGTGAGGAGTCAGCGTAGAGGGGAGAGATAGAACACCTGGTTGAGAGATTCCAAGAAAAACAAATTATTGACCTCAGAAAGAGGAAGTTGGGAATTACGCATTGGTGCTTTGGTGGCGGTGTGACAGAGAGAGAGCAGCTTCAAATTCCTGGGTGTTAACACCTTGTATAACCTGTTCTGGATGTCACACATAGAAGTAATCATGAAGAAAGCGCACCAGTGCCTCTACTGTAAGATATTTATGCATGTCACTGAATACACTAACAATGATCTACGGATGCACTGTAAAATATATCCTGGTTGGTTGCATCATGGTCTGGTATGGCAATTTCAATGCACAGTAACGCAAGAGGTTGCAAAGAGTGATGGACTCAGTCCGGTTTAACACTGGCAAAGTTGTCCTCACATCAAGGAACCACCCATTACAGGGTAAGGCCCTTTTATCACTGTTACCATTGGGCAGGTGGTATTGAAGCCTGAAGCCACATACCACCAGTTCCGAAAAAACTACTTTCATATAACAAGTAAAAGTAACATTAGCAAATCTGCAGTTGACACAAAGCTGGGTGGCAGTGTGAACTGCGAGGAGGGTGCTATGAGAATGCAGGATGACTTGGACAGGTTGGATGAGTGAGCAGATGCATGGCAGGTGCAGTTTAATGTGGATAAATGTGAGGTTATCCACTTTGGTGGCAATAACAGGAAAGCGATTATTATCTGAATGGTGTCAAGTTGGGAAAGGGGCAAGTACAACGAGATCTGGGGAGTCCTTGTTCGTCAGTCACTGAAAGTAAGCAGGCAGTGAAGAAAGCTAATGGCATGTTGGCCTTCGTAACAAGAGGAGTTGAGTACAGGAGCAAAGAGGTCCTTCTGCAGTTGCACAGGGTCCTAGTGAGACCACACCTGGAGTATTGGTATGGCGGAACTGTCATATGTTGATAGAATGGAGCAACCGGGCTTGTATACATTGGAATTTAGAAGGATGAGAGGCAATCTTATTGAAACATATAAGAAGATTAAGGGATTGGATATGCTAGAGGCAGGAAACATGTTCTCAATGTTGGGGGAGTTCAGAACCAGGGACCACAGTTTAACAATAAGGGGTAGGCCATTTAGAAAGGTGATGAGGAAAAACCTTATCACCCAGAGAGTTGTGGAATCTGTGGAATTCTCTGCCTCAGTGGAGACCACTTCTCTGGATGCTTTCAAGAGAGTTAGATAGAGCTCTAGGGATATGCGGAGAAGGCAGGAACGGGGTACTGATTGTGGATGATCAGCCATGATCACAGTGAATGGCGGTGCTGGCTCAAAGGGCTGAATGGCGTACTCCTACACCTATTGTTTATTGTCTATAAGTATCTGGCCTTTGAACCAATTGGCCCAACCCCAAACCTACCTCGATTACAGGACACAACTAAACAGTTCTTGCACTACCATGGATTTTTTTTCCAATTGTGTTTTGTATTCATGGTTTGTTTTATGCACAATCTTTTTATTTTCGCTGTCTTACAGAATGTAAATGCAATTTATATATAATTTAAGATTGTGTGTGTTGTCTTGGTCTATACTGTATACCTGTGATGATGGTGAAAACAAGATTTCCATTGTACCTGTAGCTCACCGTACTTGTGACTATGACAATGAACTTGACATCTATTGGAGGAAACTGCATGGATGACATTGAATGGAAAGACTAAATCTAAACAAGGAATATGTTATTTTTTCAAAACACATATGAATATTCACAGGTGGAATTTTAAGAAGGGCAATATAATCAGCATAATATTTATAAATTATCTACTATGGAAGTCAAACATTTTGAATGATTAAAAAATGTTTTGCAAAAGCCAGTGAAAGACAATTTATGTCCCATTGCTCAAATGAACAAAGTTGTCTGATCAGGCACTGTAAATTACATCTGCATTAATTATTTCTAAAACATTCAACAGAATATATGTGTCTATGTAGCTTTATTAAAAAATTGGAAATCTATATGGGGTGTCTGGTGAGGCATTTAATTATATAAACTTCTCCAAGCCATCAATTGTTCTCATCTTCAATGAATCCCATGGCTGTATTTTTTTAAAGTCCAGAGAACCTTCCCCTGCTATCATGTTAACAATCTTTTGAGCAGGATCAAAATAAAGTTCAGCTAGCAATTTTCACAATAAGTAGTGTTTGTGAGTGTGCTATGCTTAAATTAGGTGTTGTGTTTCCTAAGTTATACTGTGACACATTACTAAAGTACTTAATTGGATTTCGAACATGCTCAGATTGTGAAATTATTTCTTCATCTCAAAATGTAAAGAAATTATTTCCTTTTAGTTTGTTAACCTACCACTTTTTAGATTTACTGTACATGGAAATTAGCTAAAATGAAGTTTTGGTTGTTGCATTGAAGTATTATGAAGCCTGACCAAGCTTCTTCACTTTATCTAGAGAGGATGTGTTTTCGAGGATTTCAGATTTTCCTTCACACATAATTTATATATATTATTCCACAATTTTTTGCCACAATCAGCATCCATCCTTTCTTCCCTCAGACCTTATTTTCACTCCCCCCCCCCCCCACCCCCCCCCCAGCTGAGGCCTTCTAGTGAAGATTGACAGCAGCCTATGGCAATTTAATAGGTTTTCAAAATGAGAGCCAGATCCTGTCATCAGGGAACCCCATATTTTGTTTATCTGGATGTTAAACTGCACCCCTTCTGGCTCATGAGTCCCCTATCAGTCGCCCCTATAACCTCCCATCACCCTCTGCATGAACATCTGGACATACATCCTACAACCATGGCCTAAACTGACAAGTATCTGCCAATATTTTCTGATTTCATTTTTGTAAAGGACCTTGTAGTGTGAGGAAGTGCAGGTTCTTTTTATATTTGTATAGTCCTTGCGAGTTGTAGTTCCATTCCTGGAATCTGAATCAGTGGACGTGTGAAGGACATTTGTTTAGTTGGACAGATGATGGACAGATTGTTAGTAAATAGTGAATGTGGTAAGTTGTAAAGTAAGTGAGAATTGTAAAATTACTAGAACAAAGCACTAGATGCTTCACTCACTGATTGTGGTAACTTCTGCGAGTTCCTTAAACATTTTTTTTAACATTGAACTTCGTGGTTCTCTTTTCTCGTGACTTTCCCAGCATGTATCTGGAGGGCCTTTGGTGCACCTGTGCCTTGAGGACATTGCTTCTTTTTCTATCTTTTACATCAAAAACTGTAAAGCAATTTCCAAAAAAATGATCATGCCCTCTCCAAAAGTCATCCATTGTTGATTATTCCACAACGCAATATTCAGAATGATCTCAGCACCAATAATAATCTCAATCCACAGTTTAGCTTTAAGTAGTGGTCAACTGTGTCAGACCGGAAATATTAACTGCTTCTTTTTCCACAGATGCTGCTTTACCTGTTGAACATTTCAAGCACTTTTTGTCATTTTCTTCTAGCTTTAAGTAGCACTGGATACTTGCAGTCAGATTTGAATGCAAAACAAAGCTTTTCACTGTGCCTCAGTACATATGTCAATCATAAACCTAAACCAGGATCAGTGTGGTGAACGATGGGTGGGTGAAGCTTTGGTGGGACTCAGCGGGGACCTCTATTCCTTTGATGACTAAATTGATTTAGAATATTAACCATGATTGTAAAATGTTTATAGATTGAAAACTCCATCTCACTTCATGAGAAGCTAGGAAAGACAGAAACAACAGAAAGTGACACCTGAAAGCCAAGATTCAACAGAAAACCCATGATCTAAAGAATAGACAATCTTTGGAGAAAGCACAAGAGGTTCTACAACTCGTTGGCAACCATGATGTGTGCAGATCCTTCAGCATAATCAAACTCAAAATCAAATCTTTAAAATGTCCGACTACAAATATATGGGGCCAGGTAAAACTACACGTGGAGTATTGTGTACAGATTTGGTCAACTTACCTAAAAAACAATCTATTTGCTATAGAGGTTGTGCAGGAAGCATTCACTCCTTTGAGTAGATTAGACCTGTAATCCCTAATAAATGAGAGATGATCTCATTGAAACTTACACAATTCTGACAAGGCTCCGGGCAGAATGGAGAGAGAATGTTTTCCCTGACTAATGAATCCAGTCTCTGGCCATTTAGGACTGAAGTGTCGTGAAATTTTATAATTCTACACTCTGTAGGGCTGTGGAGGCTCAGTCGTTGAACTCATTAAAAACAGAAATTGAAAAAATTCTGGATTTTAAGTAAATCAAGAAATTTATGATAGATTATGCTGAAAAATACAATTGAGGAAGAAAATCAATCATGATCGTAATGAATAACAACTCACAACATTTCACAGGGAAGGTGCTGCAAGTAGGTAATTGGTTAAACGGCATATTGACATTTATCACAAAGGCTTAGACATAAGAAACAGGAACATTTTGTTATAATTGTACAGGGTTTTGGTGAGGTCCTGCTCAGTGTTGGTCCCTTACCTAGGAAAAGAAGTAATAGTATTGAAGGCAATCAAGTAGAGATTTATCAGATTTTTGGCATATCAAGATAGGCTCAACAGTTTGGTTTTGTATTCTTTGGAGTTTAAAAGAATGAGGGTATCTGATTAAAACATGTAAGATACTGAGGATGAATGAGAGTTGTTGAGATATATTCATGAGTGGGAGAATCTTTTAGGAAGGAATATAATTGCAAAATAAGGGCCTGACAGATTTAGTGAATCACTATAATTCTCTGCTCCAGAGATTTGTGGATGCTAGATAAATGGAACTAAAGACATTTTTGAAAGGTTGGATGATGGAGGTCGACAAGCCTGGCACAGAGGTGGATTTAAGATCATATTGAGTGTTAGGGCAGACATGAGATGTAAGGTGGACCACCGCTACCCCTATTTGGTTCTGCTCTTGTATTCTTAATGAATCATGAAGGAGGCTTTGAGAGTTGTATCCTCCTATCGTTTGTGATGTTCTTACTCTACTGTTGCTTTTAATGTTACTCACAAGCATTTTCTCACTAGTGCCTGGTTTTAATGTATTACCAAAAACTACAGAATCCTGCAAATTCCCTACTAGTCACTTAAAATTAATTCAGAGAGAGCTAGGTGACTGCATCGTGAAATTAAAAGAAGGGGAAGCAATATGATCAAGCAATATGATCAAATTTAAGAGATTTATAACGGTGGATTTCTGAGACAACATTCTCAGGTCATGGATTCATTTCCAGGTGATTCATCTTTTTAAAAATTAGGTTGGATGGATGAATTTATGAATACGAGATGGAGGGAGATTTGCACAAAGAGAATTAATGTGACTAGACTAATGTGATTATTTGCTTTAAAAAAGGGTAAAATCTAAAATTGTCTGTTTGGTGTTTGTCCTTTTACATATTATAGCTTTTTACTCGCATCTGTTTTTCCAGTAAGATTCATAATGTCATCAGGAATGGATTTAAAAGGTATTTTAGAAAAAACGCATGACTTCCAAACTGTAGCTGCAATTCTCAATCACTCATTCCACCACGATTTGTAAGATACTTTTTAAAACTTCATGTCCTGGCATGAAGCTGAGCGAGTCAAACATAAATACTCCCTCCACCTTGTTAAATAAAATTATGAACTGATTTTTGTAGGTTGCTTCTGCCTGTGATAGAGCAATTGTAACTTCATCACTTGATGGTCTGATTAACAAGTTAGTGATGTGGTTAAGTTGTATTTCCTACACATTTATAATAAGAACAGAATAAAATCACTTTTCTACAGTTCACAACACTAGTCTGGCTTAGTTCCACGGGGCATTGCATTGAAAATGTATTTTCTTTGTAAGAACAAATAACTAAAATCACATGACAAAAGGAATTCATATCCTAAAGCCACAGAATTCCAGTCTTCTTGCAATATATTTTTTCATACCAATCCAAAAGCCTAACTCGTTATTCAGAACATTTAAAGATTAGTATGTAGTTTACTTGAAAACATACGCATTCCTGTCAATTTTAGAAAGGGGCTGTTGATCTCATAGCACACTATATTGCTTTTTACTTGCCTTCAGTTAACTATAGAAAAAAAGTTGTTGTTTATTGACATGACTTCCAAAGTCAAAGTCAAAAGAGTTTATTGTCATGTGTCCCTGACAGGACAATGAAATTATTTATTTGCATAGCACAACAGAACATAGTAGGCATTGACTGCAATTATATACTTAAATACACACATTAATTAATAAATTAATAAAGTGCAAATAACAGATGGAGCGGTATTAATGTTGAGAGTTTTGTCCGAGCCAGGTTTAATAGCCTGATGGCTATGGGGAAGTAGCTATTCCTGAACCGGGTTGTTGCAGTTCTCAGGCTCCTGTACCTTCTACCTGAAGGTAGCAGGGAGATGAGTGTGTGGCCAGGGTGGTGTGGGTCCTTGATGATGCTGCCAGCCTTTTTGAGGCAGCGACTGTGGTAGATCCCCTCGATGGAAGGAAGGTCAGAGCCGATGATGGACTGGGCAGTGTTTACTTCTTTTTGTAGTCTTTTCCTCTCCAGGGCATTCAAGTTGCCGAACCAAGCCACAATGTAACCAGTCAGCAAGCTCTCTACTGTGCACCTGTAGAAGTTAGAGAGAGTCCTCCTTGACAGACCGACTCTCCGTAATCTTCTCAGGAAGTAGAGGCGCTAATGAGCTTTCTTAATAATTGCATCTGTGTTCTCGGATCAGGAAAGATCTTCACTGATGTGCACACCCAGGAATTTGAAGCTCTTGACCCTTTCAACCCGTTGATATAAACAGGACTGTGGGTCCCCATCCTACTCCTTCCAAAGTCCACAATCAGTTCCTTGGTTTTGCTGGTGTTGAGGGCCAGGTTATTGTGCTGGCACCATATGGACAGTCGCTCGATCTCTCTTCTGTACTCCGACTCATCCCCATCAGTGATATGTCCCACAACAGTGGTGTCGTCAGCGAACTTGATGATGAAGTTCACACTATGACCGGCTACGCAGTCATGAGTATAGAGTGAGTACAGCAGGGGGCTGAGCACGCAGCCTTGAGGTGCTCCCGTGCTGATTGTTATCAAGTCTGACACATTTCCACCAAGCATAATGACTTGGCATATTTTGTACAACATTTGTTAAACTGCATTGTTTTGCTTCTAATTTGCATGCTCTAATTTTGTTTATACGCAACCTCAGCCAGTTTTTGTACTTAAAGAGTTTACATGATGCCTTCCTGACCAATGGGGATCCTAAGGGTTTGATTGTGTGGAATATGGCATGGGAATGTCATTTAATGTCAAGGGAAGGTAATTATGTTACCTTTGTTATGATTGACCATTGACTGGTACTTTGCTGCTACAAATAGACAGTTTGAAGAGAGATCATCTGGATATACAGGAGCTGATTGGGGATGGTTTTGTACATGGAGATCGTGTCTTATGAATCTCATTGAGTTTTTTGAAGAAGTAACCAAAAACGTTCTGCATGGTAGGCTGATCTGGAAAGTTAGAGAGCTAATTTGATAGAGAATTGTCTTCATGGAAGGAAATAGAGGGTGTTGGTGGAAGGTTACACAAAAAGCTGGAGAAACTCAGCGGGTGCAGCAGCATCTAAGGAGCGAAGGAGATGGGTGACGTTTCGGGTCGAGACCCTTTGTTGTTGGTGGAAGGTTATTTTTTCAGACTGAAGGCCTGGGACTAGCGGTGTCCTTCAGGGATCAGTGCTGGGCTCATTGCAGTTTGTGACATATCAACAATTTGAATGATTAGTAAGTCTACATGACACGGAAGGGGGTGGTAGTGTAGATAATGAAAAATTACAGCAGGATCTTGATCTGCTGGGCAAGTGGGCTGAGGAATGGCTGCGGAATTTAATGCAGATAAGTGTTGCATTTTGGGAAGTCAAATCAGGGCAGGACCTTCACAGTGCATGGCAGGGCCATAGGGAGTGTTGTATAATAGAGAGATCTTGGTGTGCAGGTACATAGTTCCCTGAAAGTGGTGTCACAGGTGGATAGGGTGGCCAAGAAGGCTTTTGATTCAATGGCCTTCATGAGTCAGGGTATTGAGTATAGAATTTGGGATATTATGTTGCAGTTGTAACAAGACATTGGTAAGGCCGCTTCTGGAGTATTGTGTTTTTTAGTCACCCTGCTATAGGAAGGATATCATTAAGTTCGAAAGAGTGCAGAGAAGGTTAAGAGGATGTTGCTAGGACTTGAGAGTCAAAGCTATAGGGAGAGGTTTGGCAGGCAAGGATTGAAGGGTGATGTAATAGAGATGTATAAAATGATGAGGGGAATAGATAATAGGAATGCACAGATTTTTATACAGAATAGGGGAATCAAGAACCAGAGGATATAGGTTTAAGGTGAGAAGGGAAATATTTAATAGGAACCTGCTGGGCAACATTTACACATGGAGAGTGGTGAGTTATTGGAACAAGCAACCTGATCAGGTAGTTGGCAGATACAATAACATTTAAAATACATTTGGACAGGCACATGGATAGGTAATTTAGAGGACAAAAGGCCAACGCAGGCATATAGGACTAGCGTACTGTAGATGGGTATCTTGGTTGGCATGGATAAGTTGGGCTAATGGGCCTGTTTCCATGCTGTAGGACCTCATAGCAAAAGGCTTTGAGTATAGGAGCAGGGGGTTCTACTGCAGTTATACAGGGCCTTGGTGAGACCACACCTGGAATATTGTGTACAGTTCTGGTCTCCTAATCTGAGGAAAGACATTTTTGCCATATAGGGAGTACAGAGAAGGTTCACCAGACTGATTTCTGGGATGGCAGGACTTTCATATGAAGAAAGACTGGATAGACTCGGCTTGTACTCGCTAGAATTTAGAAGATTGAGGGGGAATCTTAGAGAAACTTACAAAATTCTTAAGGGGTTGGACAGGCTAGATGCAGGAAGATTGTTCCCGATGTTGGGGAAGTCCAGAACAAGGGGGTCACAGTTTAAGGATAAGGGGAAAGTCTTTTAGGACCGAGATAAGAAAAACATTTTTCACACAGAGAGTGGTGAATCTGTGGAATTCTCTGCCACAGAAGGTAGTTGAGGCCAGTTCATTGGCTATATTTAAGAGGGAGTTAGATGTGGGCCTTGTGGCTAAAGGGATGAGGGGGTATGGATAGAAGGCAGGTACAGGATACTGAGTTGGATGATCAGCCATGATCATATTGAATGGCGGTGCAGGCTCGAAGGGCCGAATGGCCTACTCCTGCACCTATTTTCTATGTTTCTATGTTTCTATGTATGACTAAAGGGATCTTTATGTCCCTTTATGTCCCTGTTAGGTTGAAAGGAAATAGTAAAAATTGGAAAGAGCCATGGTTTTCAAGGGAAATTGAACACTTGTTTCGAAAAAAGAGAGATATCTACAATAATTATAGGAGGCATGGAGTAAATGAGGTGCTAGAGGAGTATAAAGAATGTACAAAGAATCTTAAGAAAGAAATTAGGAAGGCTAAAAGAAGATATGAGGTTGCTTTGGCAAGAAAGGTGAAAGTAAACCCAAAGGGTTTCTACAGCTATATTAATAGCAAAAGGATAACGAGGGATAAAATTGGACCATTAGAGAACCAGAATGGACAGCTATCTGAAGAGCCAAAAGAGATGGGGGAGATATTGAACAATTTATTTTCTTCAGTATTCACCAAGGAGAAGGATATTGAACTGTGAGTTAAGGGGAAAAAGTAGAGTAGATATGGAACTATGAGATTCAAAGAGGAGGAAGTACTGACACTTTTGAAAAATATAAAAGTGGATAAGTCTCCAGGTCCTGACAGGATATTCCCTAGGACATTGAGGGAAGTTAGTGTAGAAATAGCAGGAGCTATGACAGAAATATTTCAAATGTCATTAGAAACGGGAATAGTGCCGGAGGATTGGCGTACTGCGCATGTTGTTCCATTGTTTAAAAAGGGTTCAAAGAATAAACCTAGCAATTATAGACCTATTAGTTTGACGTCAGTGGTGGGCAAATTAATGGAAAGGATACTTAGAGATAATATATATAAGCATCTGGATAAACAGGGTCTGATCAGGAACAGTCAACATGGATTTGTGCCTGGAAGGTCATGTTTGACAAACCTTCTTGAATTTTTTGAAGCGGTAACTAGGGAAATTGATGAGGGTAAAGCAGTGGATGTTGTCTATATGGATTTCAGTAAGGCCTTTGACAAGGTTCCCCATGGAAGGTTGGTTAAGAAGGTTCAATCTTTGGGTGTTAATGGCGGAGTAGCAAGATGGATTCAACAGTGGCTGAATGGGAGATGTCAGAGAGTAATGGTGGATGGCTGTTTGTCAGGTTGGAAGCCGGTGACCAGTGGGGTGCCTCAGGGATCTGTGTTGGGTCCACTGTTGTTTGTCATGTACATCAATGATCTGGATGATGGGGTGGAAAATTGGATAAGTAAGTATGCAGATGATACTAAGATAGGTGGTATTGTGGATAATGAAGTAGATTCTCAAAGTCTACAGAGAGATTTGGGCCATTTGGAAAAGTGGGCTGAAAGATGGCAGATGGAGTTTAATGCTGTTAAGTGTGAAGTGCTACATCTTGGCAGGACAAATCAAAATAGGACATACATGGTAAATGGTAGGGAATTGAGGAATGCTGTGGAACAGAGGGATTTAGGAATAACTGTGCATAGTTCCCTGAAGGTGGAATCGCATGTAGATAGGGTGGTAAAGAAAGCCTTTGGTGTGCTGGCCTTTTTAAATCAGAGCATTGAATATAGGAGTAGGGAAGTAATGTTAAAATTGTACAAGGCATTGGTAAGACCAATTCTGGAGTATGGTGTACAATTTTGGTCGCCTAGTTATAGGAAGGATGTCAACAAAATAGAGAGAGTACAGAGGAGATTTACTAGAATGTTGCCAGGGTTCCAGCAACTCTGTTACAGAGAAAGGTTGAACAAGTTAGGTCTTTATTCTTTGGAGTGCAGAAGGTTAAGGGGGGACTTGATTGAGGTCTTTAAAATGATGAAAGGGATAGACAGAGTTGACGTGGATACGTTTTTCCCATTGAAGGTAGGGAAGATTCAAACAAGAGGGCATGACATGAGAATTAAGGGACAGAAGTTTAGGGGTAACGTGAGGGGGAACTTCTTTACACAGAGGGTGGTGGCTGTGTGGAATGAGCTTCCAGCAGAAGTGGTGGAGGCAGGATCGATTTTAACATTTAAAAGTAAAGTGGATAGGTATATGGAAGGGAATGGAGGGGTATGGTCTGAGTGCAGGTAGATGGGACTAAGGGAAAATAAATGGTCGGCACGGACTGGAAGGGCCGAGAGGGCCTGTTTCCGTGCTGTAATTGTTATATGGTTATATGACTCTCCCTTTACTCTCCACATCAGCTCACATCACAATGCTGTTAAGATTTTTTTGCATGCTTGTGTGGACTGGTTCATAATCTGACGTGTGAATGGAGCATCATCAGTAAGCAATCTCTTTTCTGTTTTTGATAAAGGAGCTGAGAATTGTTGAGATCAGGATATTGTCTTGAAAAACACTCGCAGGAAGGGTGGCACAGTGGTGCAGCGGTCGAGTGCTGCTTTACAGTGCCAGAGACCCGTGTTCAATCCTGACTACGGATGCTGTCTGCGAGAAGTTTGTATGTTCTCCCTTGACCGCGTGGGTTTTCTACAGGTCCCCCTGTTTCCTCCCACACTACATTTGTAGGTTAATTTGCTTCCGTAAATTGTCCCGTGCATGCATGATATGGGTGTTTGTTGGTCGACATCGACTCGGTGGGCTTAAGGGCCTGCTGTATCTCTAAACTAAATGAAACTAAAGACCTTGTTGCTGAGATAATTAATTGATGGCCACCAAACATCTTTCATTTTGTCAGGTATGAATCCCAGCACACATTCATAAACCTATTATATAAAGCTGAGCAGATCTTACAGAAATCATATAATTATCCATAACTCATCATTCTTATGTGTACGAAGGAAATGCAGGTGCTGGTTTATACTGAAGATAGGCACAAAATGCTGGAGAAACTCAGCGGGTCAGGCGGGTCAGGTCCATGGAGAAAGGGAATCGGCGTTGTTTTGGGTTAGAACTTTTCTTCAGACTCTTCATCATTCTTATCAATCTCTAACAAACAATATATAAATACAATTCTTTTCTGAACATACATGGTATACCTTTCTGTTGTAGAGTAACATACATTTGCCTAAACCCAGAGAATGTTAGCATGTTAGCAAGGCCTATTATTTAGGCAGTATGGTTTGGTTCTGCTACTGAAGATAACTTGGCAAAAGTAACTGTTAAGTTGCAAAGGGAACTTTGTAAACTTCCTATTACTTCCTTACCAGGTTTGTCATGTGGTAATTTGTACAACATTATCTGAAGGGAAGTGGCAAGAATTCTAGCTCCACAGTCAGGCCTTTATGTCCCGACAATGACCTAGACTAGAGTTCAATCATCAGCAATATCTTAGAGCACACAATGTACAGAGCACACAAAACTATACAAGACAAAGATATTAAATTCAATATCAAATTCTTCAACTCCTGATAACTTGCTTTCTCTATTTTTATCAGAACTAGCCATTTTTGCTGCATTTTTCTGTCGGTGACCGGCTCAGTTCTATTTTCCCTCTCCATTATGCAACATGCGCCATTTCTGTCGCCCTTTTTTATTACCATTAAAACTCATCCCCAAGGCAACCCTGGTCTCAATCTTCTTTGTCCCATCCCTCTGCAACTCCTTTGCCATTTATAATGAACACATTTTCTCTTTCCCTTCTAATTAAGAGTCTATGACTTGAAACATATCTCCATTTTTTCTTTCTACAGATGCTGCTTTTTTGCTGTCTGTTTTCAGCATTTTCTATTTTTGTTTCAGATTTCCACCTTTTTCTTTTCAAAATCTATCATAATCTGGCCATTAAACAATTGGATTGTGCACAGACAAAACAGAAACATGGCTAAATTGGTTTCCCAGTTGATAATGTGTGATAATCAAGAACTCCAGTGCTAATTAAAAAAAACAATTGAAACAGAAAATCTAAAATAAAATGCTGGAAACACTCAACAACTCCTGTGCCAGCTCAGTGGGAATCCCATTGAAATCCAAGTAGGAAACACAAACTGCGTCGGTGGAGTAATTGCTCTTAGTGTAAAAAGATTCTCATTGCATATGTTTAATAGTTTCCCCTCTTCTCAGATCTCATTCTTGCTGCTTTGGAGAGCAAAAATTGGCTTTCGTTATACCTTCGGAGTCTCAGTGTGGCACCATGAATGATACTTTATTGGAAGAATTTACACCACTTGGGTTTTTCGGGTGAATGCTGAAATGTTTAGGTAGAATTATGTGTATCCTCAATAACTCATAGTGTGCATTGGGTGGCAATAGGGACAGGACGGAATATTAGATTGTTCCTGAATACCACCAACAGAAAATCAGGTTACCCACCCCTTTGCAAACAGGAGCTCAGTGTATCTGAGGGATCTTCAGGGAATTGAGTTGAAAAAAAGTTTGGAGCACGCAGTAGTGAGTGTCAGGCAGCGCGTCCAATCGAGGAATGGGATGATCAAGACGCGGCCGACAGGAGGGTGCAGCCGTGCCCCAGATGCACCAACGAGGAGCGGGAGAAGGGGCGGGAGCTTCGGCTGTGAGCTGGGGGTGGAGAGGAGGAGGAAGAGCGGAGAAGAGGAAAGTGGAGACGGACGGACGGACAGAGGAAGCCCGAGGCTCGGCACAGCGGTGCAGAGAATCGCCCATCACTGACATTATTCGGTGGCAATAAGCACAGGGCGGACCATCGCATGTTCAAAGAAAGGTATCTGCTGGGAAAGATGCGAAAGCGATGAGCGTTTGACCCGGTTTGCTGGCTCCAGTTGTCCAATGTGCTGAGAAGATGGAGCAAAGCGAGATCCTGAAGAAATTCATCGATCGGGTGCTGGCCATGAAAATCCGCGACCAGAATGGGGAGGATAACTTTGCCAACGACTTCATGGTGAGTTGCTGTGTGTGTAGTTAAGTCTCCAGTAATATTGGCTTCTTTTGTCTATGATGAACTTTCTTGGCTCGCCGGGACGGGCGGCTGCCGGGGGGTTTCGGCGGTGTCTCCCCATCCTCCGCCGCCGCGACCCAGCTGGACCATCACCGCCAGCTCCAGGCTGTGCGGCCTAACCCGCCCCCTCATGGCTCCTCATCCACTTTCCCCACTAAATCACCACCGCTCGCGTTCGTTCGTCTCGGGCACCGGGAACGAAATGTTCGCCTTCAACGAGGCACAACTACGGTTTAGACAACGCAGAGCACCCCCACCCCCCCTTCCCCTAGGTTCATCTTGGGTGTGAGGTTTGCAGAGCAAAAAAATGTAATGAATTTGTCAGCTGTGAGTCAGAAATGTGGAGCGCTTGCGGATGTTGCGCAAGACACAGGGGCGTTGTGTTCGCTCAGAGAAAGTATGCAATGAGTGGTCTTGTGTTGTTTCACTTAAAGTATTCATTATTTTACAAGACCTATTTTTCATTTTTAATGTTATCAGACCTGACAATAGACATTTATTTCTGTTACTATTCAGTAATTGCATTGGGGAAGGAGCTATGGTTTAACTATACCCGTTGCGGGAAGTATAGTTTCCAGAGGATGGCTGTTGTATGATTTCAAGAATAGCTGGAGTGTGATAATTCCTTTGATCGAAGATCTTTCCTGTATTCGGTGTATAGACTCGCATGAATTATGGCCGCATTGGTGAAATACTCTGGAGTGGGTGATGTATGTGAACTTGCAGTCCGCGATGGTTTGTAACATACAGTGAAGGAAGGGAAACATTTGATTTAATGAAAATTTAGCATTAGTGTAGCGATTGATATCAGGCATTTGGAGATCTCATTGGCCATCCAACATCATCTTCAGTCAGCACATTTTTTGAATGAAGTGTAATTTGCACTACTTGGAGTCTTTAACATAATAAATATCGCAATGGTGTTGCATATGTCTGCAAAAAATAATGTTGACAGTACAGTAAGATGTTGGATTAGATAACTAAATGATTGGTAAAGATTACATTTGGGGGTATAAGGAGAGAACTTTGGAGCTTAGAGCCAAGGTAGACAAGTACAGGGCTATCATTGGAGGGATGAACAGTTGAGAAGGAGCAAGGGGCAGAATTTTAAGTTTAAGGTGTCTGGATTGTGGGGCTGAAGATAGTAGTTGATAGGCATATTGGATATTAACCATTGGAATTTGAAAATGTGCATGTGAGTTCAAGCAAGAAGTGGTTGTTTGGCAAATGAGACAGTTGAAGGGGGAGAGTTAGTAAACAAGGTTGGAGATGATACATAGAGAAGAACAAAATGCAACTGATGGAATCTGATGGAAAAATAAGATAGGGGATGAAATGGACCAGAGGGAAGGATAGTGCATAAAAGGAAAATGGGGTGATTTGGGGGCTGTTAGGGTGCAGGGGAATGTTGCACAAAGAAAAATGGCGGACTTGGAGTAGAGCGGGCTGGAGGAAGTAGACGAGTTACACATTCCAAAGGCATGGATTTGGGGCTGGCATCAATATTCTGCAAGTGGGCTTGGTAACCGAGGCTGATGCAATGGAAATTCTATCGTGGTCAACTGGATTGCAAATGATCTGATTCAACCTTAAACTGTGCCTTGCAAATGGAATTTGTGGCAGAGATTGCCAATAGTATTGGGGTTTTCTGATGTGTAATTTCTTTTCCTCAAATTGATGTAACGTTCAACAAAATGATTAAACTCTTATTTACAATGGCACACTTTAGTTGAGCCCAACTTTCCGGAGAATGGCTTGCTGAGGAAATGTTGTTAATGCAATGCTGGGTAGAATTATTGACAAGTAATTCAAAATTGGGAAATAGATTTGACAATCATGGCGTACCTCAGTTCCACAAAGGAGTCTGAATAGTATAAGGATAAGTTGCTTTGGATTGATTAATATCTAATAAGCTTTTTTTTGCTCTGGCATGAGGCAGTGTAACAATTTTGTTTTGGCCTGTTTAGGTAGAACAGATTCAGAATTGAATCTGAGACAATTTAAAAATGAAGTATGCATCAATTTATTTTTGCAGATGGTGGTGAGTCCATGGAATTCTCTACCATGGAGGCTAGATTATTATTTTTTTTTTAAAAAGAGGACATAGATAATAATTTGTGAAAGTTTGGTGAACGGGCACATCAGCTAGGATAATACTGAATAGCAGGGCAGGCTTGAGGTGGCTTGAACTCTTGGTCCTATTTTTTGTTTTTTTCTGCAGGTCATCAGGTCCTGTGGATTGATCACATTTGTCCTGTAAAATTAAATAAAAAGATTGGAGTAATTAATACTATTGTTGAACTTCTTCGTATTAGACCTGCCATTCTGCACATTTGGATGTTTGCTGTGCCTTCCATGAAGATGGGCGGGTCCTATACTCGGTCTCCTTTTTAATAAAACATTTTGTGTCTCAATCAGTAAGTTACCTGTATCAACGTTGACTATCTTTTCCTTTTAACATTCCTTTTAATAGCTCTTGCGATCAGTTTTTCTGCTATTCACTTGACTTCTCATACTTTTCTTTCTCTGTGCACTTCAATGCTTTTGTACTCTTTTTAAATTCAGTTTTTCAATGCTCGCATTTGTTGCTTTTCGTGGCAACATTATAAGCTATTTTTCTTTGCAAACAACTATTGGAATGATTATCCTTAAATGGAATAAGTTACCAGGTTTCGATGCAAGGCCTTTTAGGTTGTTGAAGTAAAGATGGACATTTTTGAGATAATGGCAATAACCTACCTAATTTCCCAAAGCTAGATCAAACAGGGCCTCTTCATTTGATCAGGAGTCTTGCTGATGAAGATGCTTCTCTTGAATGCAGGTGTTTCAGCTATAATGCGAT
This sequence comes from Okamejei kenojei, assembly GCA_035221665.1. NCBI lineage: Eukaryota > Metazoa > Chordata > Chondrichthyes > Rajiformes > Rajidae > Okamejei > Okamejei kenojei. The sequence goes on along the minus strand of CM069151.1, from coordinate 31,597,870 downwards.
AGTTCCATTCCTAATAAGTTTTGTGTTATAGAAAATGGCATTATAAAGACAGTTGTGTCAATTGGGGAAAGGGGTTTGGAGGCAAGTGTATTTCAGACTTGCAACAATAAATTTATTTTGCCCACAGGATTTTCAAAACTAGGATTTTGTTAATAGCAATATTTATTTTTGTTACTGCAGGCTAAAAATACTAATGGTTGTATGTTACCTTGTTTAATAAAGTATCATTGTACAAGTGTCAATAGAAGCGATTGTCAATTTCAATGGCCACCTACTGTTAAACCAGAAGCTGTGTTCTTGAGAGGATGCCTGATTACTGCAGGGGAAGCATCCCCCCCCCCCGTATTTAAATCCAAGACTGGTTTTTGTCTACTTATCAATTTCCAATTTAACTTTTAAGTGGTTCTTTAGTTCCTGATCAAAACTGCGTTGTAATGAATTGGTTCCACATCATGCAACTGGTTCCTTAATTACAGCTGCAGAGCGTAGTAGGTTACTTGAAGTCCACCTTTGTCACAATGCGGTAGTTCTAGAACTTCTGACATTTATTGGTTTGTTCCTCTTGTTTATAATTTCCTAACAGGTGTAAGGCAAGTAAACAAAATGAAAAATTAAAGGGGTAGGAAGGAACTGCAGAAGGAGTAACTCAGCGGGACAGGCAGTATCCCTGGTAAAAAGGAATGGATAACGTTTTGGGTCGAGGTCCTTCTTCAGACTGCCACTGAAGATAGACATAAAATGCTGGAGTAACTCAGCGGGACAGGCAGTATCTCTGGATAGAAGGAATGGATGATATTTTGGTTCGAGGTCCTTCTGTTTGTTAAGAAGAAATTCATACAGTAATCACTGGAGACCTTAATCTTCATATAGATTTATGGCCAAGTTCATGCAATGCATTGAATAGCTTCTAGATTAGAATGTGAAGCACTAGTTAGTGGCCAGGCTGTTTGGTATTTGCAATGATGCATGGTTTATGAATGACATTATGATCAACAACACCTTGGGGAAGGACAGTCGTGATAGAATGTATGATTATAGTTGAGTTTCCTACACTGGTGTTAAACCTGAATAAGTATGTAAGTATGAGGATTAGTTTTCAATGAAGTTAAAAGATTTCCTAGTGGATAAAAAAAGGCAGCCATAAATAATGAATAATTCATGACGTGTACATTTTTTTTCAGGGATTTAAACACAATATAGAAAATAGTTTGAGGTTAAATATCTATAGATATAGAGGCTTAATATGATTAACCTAATTATTGGCCAGATTTTGTAATCCTGCAAAGAATGACCACGAAATTGAAGAAGTGAGGGGAGAGTAATCCCACTGGAAGACATTACAGCAGCTTCTAAAATTATAAAGGAAAAGTAATCTAGGAATATTGATTGCACTGTCTGCAAATATGGTGGAGTTAGGTTCTCCTAGAGGGAAATGCACAAATCTATGGTGTTTTTTTTTTTAAAAAGCAAAACTATGGAGAATTGGTGAGGGGGAGGGGGTGAAGGAAAGAGAAGAATTAGCTATTCGTATTGGTAAAGACCTGGCACAAATGCTGGGTTTAACAACATCCTGTGTTTAATCTTTCAATCGTTCTATTTTATGTATAAATTAAAGTTGCAAATGTACCTAAAATTAATAGCTTGTGCAAATGCAAATTTGTCAACAAAAATAACATTTCAGCCATCTGCACTGATACCCACAGTAAGGAAAATCGTGGAATCTATTCGGGAAAGTTAAGTGTTTTTTTAAAAAAAATCACAATGTTGAAGGTGACAATTTGATGTGAGAAGATTGTGTTTGAAGAGGATCTTGGAGAACTTTTGAGAATTTTCCTTGGTTTCTGCCAGAACTCTTCACTAATCTGCTAACTGAAAGTGAGAAAGATTATCTGCAGCTTTAGTTTTGGATTTGATCCTTGGAGAAATTTTGGACCCATATCCTCTTGTCATAAAGATGGCTGACATTTAGACTTTAAAGATGCAGCATGGAAACAGGCCATTCGGCCCACTGAGAGAGCACCGACCAGCAATTGCCCTGTACATTAGCAATATCCAACACACTAGGGACAATTTACAATCTTACCACAGTCAATTAACCTATGAGAGTGGATCAGCCGGCTCCGATAGGCGTGGAAGTCCTGATGAGGTTGATCGGCTGCCTTGCACTTTAAACAGACACAAATGCTGGAGTGGCTCAGCGGGTCAGGCAGGTTCTCTGGAGAGGAGGAGTGGGTGACGTTTCGGGTTATGTTTCTCGACCCGAGGCATCGCCCATTCCTTCTCTCCAGAGATGCTGTCTGTCCCGCTGAGTTGCTCCAGCTTTATGTTTAGTTTAGAGATCCAGCGCAGAAACAGGCCCTTCAGCCCACCGGGTCCTCGCCGACCAGCGATCACTGCATATTAACACTATCCTACACACACTAGCAACAATTGTTTTTGCATTCACCAAGCCAATTAACCTACAAACCTGTAAAGTCTTCAGAGTGTGGGAGGAAACCGAAGATCGCTGAGAAAACCCACACAGGTCATGGGGAGAACGTACAAACTCTGTACCGACAGCAACCGTAGTCGGGATTGAACCCAGGTCTCCGGTGCTGCAAGCGCTGTAAGGCAACAACTCTACCACTGCACCACCGTGCCTCACTGGAGAAAAGGAGTACTGTAGGTGATGTTTCCAGTTAACTGAAGCATCACCCATTGTCTCGCTGAGTTACTCCAGCTTTGTGTGACTGCCTTTGAACTGAACTTGAGACGTTTATAAGAGAGAGTTAGATTTAGCTCTTAGGGCTAACGGAATCAATGGATATGGGGGGAAAGCAGGAACGGGGTACTGATTTTAGATAATCAGCCATGATCATATTGAATGGTGGTGCTGGCTCGAATGGCCTACCTTTGCACCTATGTTTCTATGTTACCTGGTCTAGGCGCCACATTTTTGCCGTGACTTCTGGACGGGATTTTAAGTGGTCTCATGATTTTGTCCAGATTAAAGGAGGTGCTGGACTTTCAGTTGCTGGACAATCAGTGGTGGACCTATACCAGTTATCCAATTTGGTCTTTAATGTTACTGTAGAATCATGTGCTGGCATTCTACTGCTGAAGTTGTGGAAGTTGATGTATGGCTCCAGAATGGACAGATGAGGTGGGTTGGGGAAATGGGAGCAAGCAAAGATGTTGTCAGCACAGATTTGTTGTACTTAAGGGGCAGAATGGGGCAGCTAATGGAGCTGGGCAATTGTACCTGAGGAGAGATGATTAGCAAGAAAGAATCTATAACAAAAACGAGGTCTTGAAATTTGAAGTAGCAGAAAGGATTAGCACACTTCACATTTCCAAACCAAAAGAGAGCCCACAAATATAGACAAGACTGATAAGCACAAAACCCATAGGACAAAATGGGAAGAAATAAATGCACGTGCAAAAAATCCAAAGTCTTTAATTCAACTAAAAACAGTCCATACAACCTCATAGTTGCAGAGGTTAGTGTTGTGCGTGTTCAGTAGCCTGATAATTATTGGGAAGAAGCTGAATCTGGTGGTCATGGTTTTCAGGCTCCTGTACCTCTCTCCCAAACGGGAGGTGAAATCAAATGTGGCCAGGGTAGTGTGGGTCTTTGATATTGGCTGTCTTTCTGAGGCAGCACCTTCTACAGATATCTTTGGTGGGAGGATCACAACCTGGGGACTAGGTGGTTGTACCTCTCTCTGTAATATCCTTTGTTCCTGGGCTTTCAAGTTGCAGAATTATTAAAAATGTACTGTACATTAACTTTTTGGTTAGTACTTTGAAAGACCATCTAGAAATGGAATATTACTGGGCCCACTATCAGGGAATGTAGCTGGATAGATGGAAGGCATATCAGTGGGCAAGCATTTTGTGAACAAATGACAATCAGCAGATTACATCACAGATCTGGTTTGGTAACTTGAACGGCCAAGCATGAAGGAGACTGCTGAAAGTGGTGGACGTAGCCTGTGGTCCATCGCAGGTGTTGACCTCCCCATTGAAGGGATCTACAGGAAATGGTGCTTCAATAAGGCAGCTAATATCATCAGAGACCCACACCACAATTTCATCTTGCTGCTACCATTGGGAAGAAGGTACGAGAGTCTGAGAACTGTTACTTCTCATCAAGAATCGGGCTCCTGAACCACCCTGCACAACCATAACCACAACACCCCTCAGCATGGAACTTTTAAGTGCTTTGCACAAGGATGTATCATGTACTTTGGCTTGCACTATTATGATCTGGTTACCTAGTGTAACTGAGAGTTTATGATTGCTTTTTGTATATTTATTTTGTATGTTGTTGTGTTAATGTGCCCGTAAAGCTGCGGCAAAGAAGAATTTCATTGTTCTGGTCAGAGTGCATATAGCAATGAAACATTCTTGTCTTGACCAGATGTAAAATTTTCCATCGTGACAAGGTCCAACTGTTATATAATTTATCAGAATGTGACATGATAGAAACAGTTACTGTAATATAAAAAGGTGCCAGCATTGTGGGATATATTTGGAGACAGTTTGATGGGAGTGCAGAATGTTTCCATTGATGTATAGGTGGGGGTGTAGGATTCCTCTAAATGTAAAATCCCTCCAGATATGAAGTACTCAGTTGCTGGATGATGGAAGGGTGGGGGGGTAAAGGTGACATTTGTATGATGCTATAGAAAACCCTGAGCGGCTTAGTAAATGCAGGGCTGAAATTGACAGGAAAATTAAGAAATAAATGAGTGTACGATTAGCATTTCACCAGTAAAATCACGGAAAACCCTTTTATCGCAAATGGTTGCTATCTTTTAAAATGTGAGTAAGATGGATCTAAATATTTCCAGTCTACTCTTCAGCCATACATATCGTTCGTTCGCTCATGTGTCAGACGATGTAGCTTGCTGTTGGCTTCTGTCGTCGTCCAACATGTTGACAGAATTGTCGCCCGACACGTCACAGAATGCATCGCGTCGTCGCTTCCAGGGATCACCACGAGGAGGCTTCTGTCATGACCCCCAGCCATACATATAAGAATAAATTAGTGAAGATGAAACAGCAGAAACTTGAATTACATTTTTATGAAGTATCTGCCTGCAAATTTATGCGTCAAATTGTGCTGGACCTGGCCCACTGCCTGTAGTAACAGTACACCTGTATTGGCTGGACCAGATGTGGAGAGGCTGAGTTGATAGCTTCTATGCCCTTTGAATTTATCAGCAGCATCTAGAAGACATTGGACCAAGGACAACACACTACAGTGACACTGCTGCAAAAGACTCTGGTATCTTTACACAGATTGCAAAAACGGAGTGGTACCTTGCCATCTGTAATGCATTTTAACATTTCGTACATATCGCTGCCATTCAGATTTACGCACCTTAAATTGTTGTATATAGAAATAAATGCATTCTTTGGAATCTAATATTTGTCCTTTTGATCTTGTTGTGTTAAGTAATGCCATGTAGTTTTTTCCTGTAGCCGATGCCTATTGGACCTGATTCCGTGGTTATAATGACAGTAAAGCTACTGGTGTTACCATTACTTCTCTCTGTGACTAAACTTGGGGATGTTCATGCATCTAGAAGTTAATATGACAATGCCAAAGTTGCTGTCAGTGACCCAGCAGACCTTCACATGGTGCACTGTCATTGTTCTCTAGCTCTCTACCATAATCTAACATCTCTTGAACTGACATAAATTTGTATTCACAAACTAATTTCACAGTCAAGTACCCAGAATATTTTGCATTATTACAAGGTCTTGGGTTTTAAGCCAGAATCACTGATTGGTTTTTAAAGGTTACTTCTATGTGAATTTTTAAAATTTTCTTCCTTAGATTTTTTTTTTTAAATGAGTAATTTTAAAATAAAACTTAGGAGGTTAAATTAGGAAATTGTGAAGTTCCTTTTTAACAAAGTTCAGCCCATCTCTCTGGTCATCAGGGTTTGGTTGTTCCAGTGTTTTCTTGACCAACTTACCATCGTACAATCTCAGTATGACTGTCTCCATTTCCGAAATATAGACAGTAAAGGAAATGGCAGTTAATAATTGCATGAATGTTATGGATGATTAATGGGATGTTAACAAAATAAAATTGAAACGGGTGGCAAAGCGAGATGACAGGTGATCTGAATTTGTACCTATAAACCTGAATGTGCCAATGGACTGTGCCTGTGTTCCTACTTGTACAAACTTCCAACTGCCTCCACCCCCACCTGCTTGCTCATGATCATGCTTTTCTTCCCCTATCTCTTCTCATTTCTTAAAGCTTCCACTTAAAACCAACCGTTTTACTCTTTTGGCCCCCTGTTTTAAATGTCAAATTGTTTAATAATCTTTCTTTGAATGCGCTTGTGGAATTGAGATGTGCATAATAAAAATACCATTAAATGGCCCATCTACTCTATGCAAGGAATGAATCTTGATTTGGGTTAGCAGCTAGGAAGTTTCCAACACTTAATCTCTAATTCTATCTTTCATCACATGTTGTCTGTTGTTTCATAACTTGTTGTGCATTCATCTTGTTTTTCTCTTTAATAAATATCTCTGGGGAATTTTGATTCGCAAGAGCTATAAAATCCAAATGCTGCCCCCGCTTTTCCAAAGCTCTGTGTCCTTTCTAGAATAAAATAGTTTGGGGTTATTTTGGCCTAAATTCCGCGCTAAACTCTTGAGAATAGTACCAAATCATTGGCATAGTCTTTGTATTAGAGTACTAAGATGGAGACACGTGGAACTGCAGATGTTGATTTACAAAAAAAAAATAGTGCTGTAGTAACTGCAGATCTGGCAGCATCACTGGAGGACATGGTGAGGCAATATTTTAGATTGGGGCACCTCTTCAGAGTTGTGTATTGGCTTAAAACATGTTTTTTGCAGTACTTCTTTAGAAAGTAATAAATTAGAAAATCTAATTGGTAACTACTTTATTTCCCATTAGGTGCTCATAGGCAGTATCATTTTATAACCCCAAATGTGCATGTTACATTACTGGAGGTTAGCTGCATCAGTTTTTTCTGGAAACTTATTACCTTTCAAAAATTAGATTGCAAATAAAAATATCACATTGTTGGTGTGAAATACATTGATAGGTAGTGAAGGTAGACACAAAATGCTGGAGTAACTCAGCGGGTGAGGCAGCATCTCTGGAGCAAAGGAATAGGCGACGTTTTCGGGTCGAGACCTTTCTTCAGACTGATGGGAAGTGAACATTATAAGGTGCTGGTGTTTAACCATTGCAATATAAGGATTTCTGGATGTTTTGAAATGCTCCTCCCTCGCTGCCCCCACCCCCTTCTGTAAATGACTAACAGTCAGGAAGTTAGTTGCTATTTTGGGATCATCCTTTGTGAATAATTGAATTCATTCCTTATATTGGAGAGATTACAGTGCCAAACTATATGAGCCTCAGTGCCAACATATCATTCATAAAAAAATGCATTCTAATTCAAGGTGCCCTTTCTATCATCTTTTTGTGCTATTTCAATGAAAATTCTTGCAATCATCTACTTTAATGTGTCGCTGCTGCTATTCCAATAGCAAGGTCATAAGGCTTAATACTTTAAAACAATACTATTGTATTGCAAACAATGACAAAATATAAATGTTCCACAACATCTATTTCTGTCAAAAGTAACATCAATATGAGATCTACAGGAATTGCTGCCTCAAGAAGCCAGCTGATATCATCATCGTCAAAGATCCTCACCACCCTGGCCATGCTCTTTTATCATTGCCACCATCAAAGAAGGTACAGGAGCCTGAGAACAATTACTTCCAGGTTTGAGAGTGGCTTTTTCCCTTCAAGCATCAAGTTATTGAAGGATGTTGAGGCTTTGGAAAGGGTGCAGGGGAGGTTTACCAAAATAATGCATGGATGAGGAGATATTAGGTACAGGGAAAGATTGAACAGACTCGGATTATTTTCTCTGAAATGCTGGAGGTTGCAGGGAGAATTGATAGAAGTATATAAAATTTATGAGGCATAGATAGGATTGGGAGTCAGCAACTTTTTCTCAGGATTGAAGAAATCGAATGCTAGAGCGGCAGTTTTGAGGTGAGAGGAACAAAGTTTAAAGGAGATGGTCTAGTATGCTTCAAATAATTGATAATTTATTGTAATTTTTGTTGTTAAGCAAATGTGCCTGTAAAGCTGCAGCAAGACTTTCATTGTGGTTCATACGACAAGAAAATCACTTCAGTAGCATTATAGTTACATGATACCATCAAGGCTTTCAGATTTGTATTTTTATAAACTTGGCCTTCTGAAATTTCATGTTTAGTTTACTTCAGAGGTAAAGCATGGAAACGGGCCCTTCAGCCCCCACAGGTCTGCGCCGACCAATGATCACCCGTACACTAGTTCCATTCTGCTCACTAGGGACAATTTACAGAAGCCAATTTACAGAAGGGGGGGGGGGGGTGGCATCGAAGTGTTGGAGTAACTCAGTGGGTCAGGCAGCATCTCTGGAGAACATGGATAGGTGATGTTTTGAGTCGGGACTCTTCTTCACACTGATTATTGGGGGGTGGGGGGGAGCTAGAAGAAAGGAGGTAAGCTAATGGGTGGCAGATGAAAGGGGGGCTTATACGCAGATGGTTTGATGAACGCCACAAATAACAAAGACAGAATGTAGAAACAGGTGTGAGACAAAAGGATTGTAGAATTGTGAAGAGAGAGGAAGGGCTGTAAGTGGCAGGGAGAAATAGGTGCAAGAACAGGTGAGGCACACGAGAGAGTGGGGGTGGAAGAAAGTGGGTTTGTGGGAGAAGAAGGGGTGGGAGGTTGTTACCTAAAATTAGAGAATTCAATGTTCATACTGTCGGGTTGTAAGATATTCAAGTGGAATATGTGCAACTGTTCCTATAGTTGGTGTGTGGCCTTATTCAAGCAATGGAGGAAGCCCAGGTCAGAAGGGTCAACATGGGATTGGGAAAAGGAGTTAAAATGGACAGGAGATCCAGTTGGCCTGAGCGGACCAAGCGCAAGTGTTTGCTGTAATGGTTGCCAGGTCTCCGCTTGGTCTTGCCGATGTTTACGATGTTTACCTATAATGTCCACTGGATATGATATGGAATATGAAATGTATTTTAACACGTCTTCAGGTTAAAGAAAAGGACACAAAGTGCAGGAGTAACTCAGCGGGTCAGGCGGCATCTCTGGAAACAAGGAAAGGTGACGGGTCAGGACCCTTCTTCAGACTGATGAAGGGTCTTGACCCGAAACGTCACTTATCCATAGTCTACAGAGATGCTTTTAACCTGCTGAGTTACTCCAACACTTTGTCGTATTGTGTAAACCAGCACCTGCAGTTCCTTGTTTCTACTAAAGGTGAAAGAAATTGCTGTCACTTATTTCTCCTTTCCACCACACCAAAGTTTTAATAGAAGACTAAAAGTATGTGAAAACATTTACTATTCTTGATATACTCTTGGTTTATCATAAACCATTGGACAAATAATCTTTGTTTAAAGGAAATTAAGTGTCGTGGTCATACAAGATAATGCGCCACAATGTGGGGGTTGTTGTGAGAGATAAATAGGATATTTCTTTGGTCTGAACAACTGTCATTTAAACAGATATATTTAAAATAGCAAATAGTAGTTGACTATAAGCTGACTTAATTTCTGCAAGTTAAATCCTGTATTCATTCCAAACTTTTTATTTTGTACTTTGTTTTGCTGTGAACTTCAAATTAGTTCTTCAACATATTGCAATAAACTATGCATTTCATATATTCTTTGTCACTCCGAAAGAGATATCCACATAACTTTCAATAATTTGGTAGTTCAGACCCCTGGAACACTCCAGAGTGTTTACATTTAACCATTTAAATTCCATTAATAATCTGGTATTTACTTTGGTGTTGTGGACTGAGATGGAAAGGGTTCGGAAGTAAAGGTCCCCTTTTCCCTTTGGATAAATTAATAGACACTATGCTGGATCTACAATATTGAACACAAAAAGATAGAAAATTTCTTGTGAGTCCTTGCGCTGAGTATAATAACACATGCATTTCTGACATGAACATCAATGAACTTTAATTTATGATTAAAGTACTTGGAATTGTGTATACTTTAGAGCAGTGATTGAGCACCAATTTCTACTCTTTCAACTTGTGGGGAATAGAAACACTACTGGCCATCAACGTAGGAAAATAGAAATATTTGGAAACAGCCATGAATCTTGTCAGAATACAGAACTCAATACTGTAGTAGATGATACAACTTGGAGGTAGGTGAGAATAGGTAGACTTTAATGAGTTACAAACAGGCTGCTGGAGAATGAGGTGCCGACTGCAATTTAATGCTAGGAAATGTTAAGTGTGACATTTTGGTAGGTAGTTTTTCTACCAAAATGCCACGCTCACAATTAATAATTGCGCTGTGCCCCAAACATACAGACAGCACCCATACTCGGGATTGATCCCGGGTCTCTGGTGCTGCAGGCACTGTAAGGCAGCAACTCTATCGCTATGCCACCATATTGGTTTATTACTGTTCCAAGATACAGTGAAATGCTTTTCGTTGCATGCTATTCAGTCAAATCAAAAATCAAAACTTATTATACACTCAAGCCGTAAACGTGGAAAGAGAAAAATGTAGAATTCTATATAGAATATAGTTTTACAGCATTGCAGTGTTACGGTTCGAGAGAAAAAGTCCAGCATCTGCATTGAAGTAGGTTGGAGGATACGGATTCCACCCTGGCTTATAGGAGGACTGTTCAATAGTCTGATAACTGGAAAAAGCTGTTCCTGAATATGGTGTCACATGGCTTCAAACTGTGGTATTTACTGCCTGGTGGAAGAGAGGAGCTTGTGGAAAAACACCCTTGATTATAATGGCTGCATTCCCGAGGCAACATGAATTGTACATTGAGTCGATGGTGGGGCGGCTGGTCTGTGTTATTGGGTGGTCTTGTTCAGAGCTGTACTTAAACCAACCTATGATGCAACCCGATAATATGCTTTCTACAGTGCATCTATAGAAGTTGATTTTTATGCTTAGATGCTGGAAACGCTCAATGATTTCCACTTTGGTACATTTTGTATTGATTGGGGCATGCATTCTACATCGCTTCCTGAAGTCAATAACTAGATCCTCCGTCTTGCTGGCATTGAGAGAGAAGTTGTTCCCTTGACACTCGGCTACTGAGCTCTCTTATCTCCTCTTCCTTGTCTTGTCATTGTGCGAATCCGGCCCACTACAGTGGTATCATCTCCAAACGTGTAGGTGGAGTTTGAGCATAATTTGACTGCACAGTTATGAGTGTATGGGGAGTATAGTAACGGTCTGAGAATGAATTCTTGTGGGGCACTGGTGTTATATTATTGAGGAGGAGGTTTTGTCATTTATCTTTACTGATTTTGGTCAATGGGTCAAAGTCATGGATCTTGTGGTAAAAGCGGGTGCTGATTCCCAGGTCCTGGCATTTTGAGAATTTCCACTATGTACCTTGACTGCCTTTGCCATCTTAGCTCCATCTCGTCCCCCTATTGACCCCTTTCTGTCAATTGTCCTCTTAATATTAAGCTTCCCATCTGACTCCAACACTGTGACCAGCTTCCTCTAGAAACGACCACAACTCACTTCCTCATGACACGAGATTACAGAGGAAGAATTTGTTCTGCTGCAGAGCTTGCCTTGAACTTTGTATATGACAATATTGGAACCTCATTTTTTGGAGTACAGGCACCTCTCTCGTTTTATGTGTGCTTGATTTATGTGTTTTTTAGAATAACACCCTTGTCTAATTATTACTGAAGTTTAATTTATATGCTCCTATTTTCAGAATAGCATACTCAAATTTATGCCTGGTAAACTTGCATATCAGCTTTCAAAGTTATCTTGCAAGTTTTGCATAACACAAAGGAAATTCAACTAAACTCTGCAGCTATTAGGTTATATGTTTAAATGTATCTGCCTTTGGGATATCTGAAGAAGGGTCTCGACTTGAAACGTCACCCATTCCTTCTCTCCAGAGATGCTGCCTGTCCCGTTGAGTTACTCCAGAATTTTGTGTCTACCTGCCTTTTGGATATATCTTTCCAATTATAAACATTTTCTCAGTTTTAATGCACAATGGGTAATATCATGCATTTTAGGTAAAGCGTTGCACAGATGGAAGGGAAAGTTTTATGATGTGACTCACCTCATTTATTTCAATTGATAACATAGTTGCATGTGATGCCAGGCATGTGTTTGATTTACACACTTTTTGATTTACGTGCTGTTTTTCAACCCCGTAACTCCCACGTAAAACATGAGGTGCCTGTTCAATCTTCATAGTAATTCATGTGTTTGCTACAGGCCAAATTTAGTTTGCAAGCCATTATGTTTGCCACCCTTGAATAAAGGGTTGTATTGATAGTAAAAAGTAAATAGAAGGCTCAAATGGAGCATAAAATCCCATGTGACCACATGACCTGTTTCTTTCCATCTGACTATATAATTTTGTGTAACTAAATTTGAATGCTGCAATAGATATGCTGCTGCTGTCCATTCAACATTGTGCTCACTCTCTTTTTGGCACAAAGTTTCACGTTCTCCCCATGTCACGGGGAGAACGTAATTTAGTTGCACAAAATTATATACAGTCAGATGGAAAGAAACAGGTCATGTGGTCACATGGGATTTTATGTGGGTTTTCTCCAGGTATAGTGGTTTCCTCCTACATGCCTAAGAAGCGCAAGTTTGTAGGTTAAATGGCTGCTGTATTTTGTCCCTAGAGTGTAGGATAGAACTAGTGTATGGGTGATCATTGGTTGGTCCAGAAATGGTGGACCTAAGGGCACGCTTCTGCACTGTATCCCTAAACTAAACTAAAAAATGAAACTCTTCATCCCTCATCCCAAGCACCACTCACTGGCCGTACTCCTTGTAAGTAGTCGTCCTGGGCCTGCTGATTAACTCCACTCCTCTCCACTCCAATCCCTCAACAAGGAATATGTATTGAACTGCCCAATCAAATGAATGTTTTCATTTTAGTATTTGAATGCCTTTTTTTGTTTAACTTGTGGATTTACACTATCAACATTTGCAGATTTGAATTCTTAAAATTGCAACCAACTTGCCTGATCAACCAGAACTGAATTTTATAGGATTTTTTTTTTTAACAAATAAAATGTTTTTAAATTTATCTGTGGAATTTTGTTTATGTTGCCTTGAATATGTTGCTTATCTATTCCTGCTGGTAGCACTAGTTTCCTTTACACCCATTAGTGACTAGGTCCATACAATATTTAGAAAATTCTGAAATATGTATCTGGTGGTTTGGACACCACCACATGTCAAGAATTGAGTTAAATGAGCCGTGGATTGTTTAATTGGTGACCTGTTCCTGTTCGGTAGTAACTATGCTTTTTTTAAATATCAAAAGTTAGATCTAATGAATCAATTGAGCTATGATCGCCAGTGAATGTTTGGACAAACACAAGAGTACTTCATTTTTAGAGTGTACTACAATATAGTATGTTTGACCTTGCATAATTTGCCTTTGAGGAAAAATGTTAAGCTATGAAAATTGCTATTGTAACCTGAATTTTAATGGTGAGTAGGTGAGAACTAGAGCATTGACCTATTTCAGCTCTACAAATAGCATGATTAAAAACCACAATAACATTTTGTTAATGTTGAAATTGCCTCCTTGAATATTTTCATCCTTTTTGTTACAAAATCCATTTAAAATGTTTTTGATGTTTGTTTACAAAAACAGTCGGTGAGACAACTTAATTTACATGATGTACTTTTGACAGAAATACAGCGTGAAATTTTAACTGAAGTCTTTTGGCATGGTTTGAATGGGCAGTTGCAGTTAATGGGTGAAGTCCAACTGCAGAGCTGTTAACATTGGGTGAGAGTGAGAAATTGCGAGGAAGCGTAGCACATGAATGAACTTGGTATATTCTAGTATGGAAATCAGATTATAATTCATGCTGTTATGCATATATAGAGAGAAAACAAAAACATAGAAACAAGGCAAGAGGAGTCTGACTTCCATCACTGTTCTGCACAAATAAATCAATCATCCTTACCCTTTGACTATAGAAACAAGACGAAGATAATGTCATGTATTCAACCGTATATGGTTCAATGAAATTAAGATAGAGATATATATATATATATATGTGTAAAACATATATGGAAACAGGCCCTTCGGCCCACCAAGTCCACACCGACCAGCAATCTACCATACACCAGTACTATCCTACACGCCAGGGACAATTTACTGAAGCCAATTAACCTACAAACCTGCACTTCTTTTGGGTGTGGGAGAAACTGGAATATCCAGGGAAAACCATTTGGTCATAAGGAGAATGTACAAATACTGTACAGATAGCACCCATAGTCAGGATCAAATCTGGGTCTGGTGCTGCAAGGCAGCAACTCCACCGCTGCGCCAACATGCCACCACATTAAATTATTTTTTCTGTAATATATTTATTATGGTGTCGCGTCAATAAAGATGAACACATGATTCTGATTTCTGCCCTTAGTTGGATAACACACATCTCCAGTCATTGTGTTTTATGGCTGGTTTTCAACCTCTTCAGTCTGAAGGTCTCGACCCGAAACATCAGGCACGGAACTCGCTATCAAAACATGGAGGGGACGGGGGACACAATTGTTTGGCGGCCGCGCGCATGCACACACTCACACACACATGCGTGAGGCATCGGAGGCTCAATCCAGCGCTAAATGCAGCTCAACTCTGCCTGTCTCGCCAGATTAATCTACAGGGTACACAAAATGCTGAAGAAACTCAGCGGGTGCAGCAGCATCTATGGAGCGAAGGGGATAGGCAACGTTTCGGGCCGAAACCCTTCTTCAGACTGGTGGGGGGGGGGAAGAAAGGAAAAAGGAGGAGGAGCCTGAGGGCTGAGGGAGAGGTAGGAAGGGGAGGAGACGACAAGGGTTAACGGAATTGAGAGGATGCAGACTCCCCAAGCGGAATATGAGGTGCTGCTCCTCCAATTTGCGGTGTTGCTCACTCTGGCCGTGGAGAAGGCCCAGGACCGGGAGGTCGGATACGGAATGGAAGGGGGAGTTGAAGTGCTGAGCCACCGGGAGGTTGGGTCGGTTAATGATCACCAAGCCTTTGCTTGGTGTCACCGATATACATCAGCTGACATCTAGAGCAGCGGATGCAATAGATGAGGTTGGAGGAGGTGCAGGTGAACCTCTGTCAGACCTGGAATGACTGCTTGGGTCCTTGAATGGAGTGGAGGCGGGGGGGGGTAGTAAAGCGACAAGTGTAGCATCTCTTGCGGTTGCAAGGGAAAGTGCCCGGGGAAGGGGTGGATCGGGAGGGAAGGGAAGAATTGACAAGGGAGTTGCGGAGGGAGCGGTCTTTGCGGAAGGCAGAGGGGAGGGGAGATGGGAAGATGTGGGGAGTGGTGTGGTCACGTTGGAGGTGGCGAAACTGGCGGAGGACTATGTGTTGTATGTGCCGGCTGGAGGGGTGAAGGGTGAGGACCAAGGGGACTCTGCCCTTGTTGCGAGTGGGGGGATGGGAAGAAAGGGCAGTGTTACGGGGTATGGAGGAGACCCTGGTGCGACCTCATCTATGGTGGGGGAGGGGAATCCCCGTTTCCTGAAGAATGAGGACATTTGTGATGCCCTGGTGTGGAACACCTCATCCTGGGAGCAGACGGAGGAATTGGGAGTAGGGGATGGAGTCCTTACAGGAAGCAGGGTTGGAGGAAGAGTAGTCCAGATAGCCGTGGGAGTCAGTGGGTTAACCTACAGCCCTGACTGGACACCAGCGCTGCTTCTCCGCGCTGCCCATATTTCCAGCAAGCCCAGGCAGGTTAACCAGGCAGAGTTGAGCTGGGTTTAGCACTGCTTCTCTGCACTGGCTGTGGGCCTGGGGGCGCTGTGCCCGTCTGACTCCCGACCTCTCTGACCACCCGTGGGAGGGGCACTCGGGTGTGAACGGGACAGCACCGGAGACCCGGCCGGGATCGATCCTGGCTGTGGATGAGGCGCAGGTCTGTGCCACTTCTCCCACCTCCAATCACCGCACTCTACCCTCAGTCCCACTCCCCTCCTCCAATCACCGCGTTGAATCATTATGTCCCGCCCCATTGCCTGCTGACCGACGTCTCTCTCGTCCAATCGGCACCCTCGATTAGCAGTCCCACCTCCACTGTCTCGCGGAAAGTGGATATTTTAAAATCCTGATGACAAAAACTTGGGGGGGGGGGGGGGGGAGAGAATGTCCCCCACCTCTCAAAACATGGGGGGGGCGTGTCCCCTCTGACCTCCCCCCACCCCCCCAGGTTTTCCGCCCCTGCGAAACATCACCTATTCTTTCTCTCCAGAGATGCTGCCTGTCCTGAGTTATTCCAGCTTTTAGTGTCTATCTTCAGTTTAAACCACCATCTGCAGTTCCTTCTTACACTCTTTGTTAAGAGGATCCAGCTGGGGTCCGGAGGTGGTGAGGGTCAGTGACCCGAGGGTCCGGGGGAGGTGAGGGTCACTGACCTGTCCGGGGAGCATTGGAGCGGAGCTATAGCCCAAGATTCATGCCCGCGGCTCTGGAGGCCCCCACTCACCCGGTCCACTCCGGCCTGGGGTTAAAACTCCATGCGGTGTGGACAGAGTGGCCGCCGGACACAGAGCCGCTGGAGATGAGGGCGGGGGGTGCGAGCGGTGCATCGGCGCACGCACACGCACACACGGTGCTGGGACCACGGTCTCACTATTATACCATCTGCACAGGAATGTGAATGCGGGTGAGGCAGCATCTATAGAGCGGTTGACAAAAATGCTGGAGAAATGCTTGAGTGTGAAGAAGGGTCAAACTCAGACATAGATGCTGCCTCACCCGTTGAGTTTCTCCAGCATTTTTTGTCTACATTGCCATTTTAAATAGTGTGCGATGGGCTTAAGCCAATTAAATTGCTCGTTCTTTACAGGGAACCCGCCAACAGAAAGCTATTCTCATTTGTGGGTGTGGCTTTATTTATATATATATATATATATATATATATATATATATATATATATATATATATATATATATATATATATATATATATATATATATATATATATATATATATATATATATATATAAATATATTTTTTTCGAGCGTGAGAAGTTCTGTCATGAGCGTGAGAATTTAGTCAAATACGTGAGAGTTGGCAGCCCTGCCAACTGGTAATTGGCAATTGTGTTCTGTATATATATATTTAAATAGTGCTGACAATTCAAACAATAGTATTTCACAGAAGTAATCATTTAATTTTGAAATCTTGACCTCTCCTTCAGCTTCTATGTAAATAAAAATATAGACACAAAAATAGGAGCAGAAGTAGGCCATGTGGCCCTTTTGGGTCTGTTCCCCTTCAGCAGGATCAGAGCTGATCACCCATTTTAGTACTCTATTTTCAGCGCCTTTCCACACCACTTGATTTTCTCAGCATTAAGAAACATATCTCCTTTCTGAATATATTTATTGACATTGCCTCAACAGCCTTCTGCGGTAGAGTATTCCATGGATTCATTATCCTCGGTGAATAAATTTCTTCTTATCTTTGTTCTAAAGTATATCCTGTATCCTGAGGTTTAGATCCCTGGTTCTAGATTCTCTAACTGTTACTCTTATCTGATTAGTCATGTTCGAATTTTATAGACCTTGTACTCCAGTGAATAGAGGCCTAAATGACTCATTTTCAATGTGTCAATCCAGGAATAAACCTGGTAAATCTTTGTTGCACTCCCTCCTCATGGCAAGAGCATTTTTGCTCAGAAAAGATGACCATATCTGTGCACAGAACCAGATGGAATCTCACCAAGGCCTGCACAGCTGCAGCAAGACTCCCTTCCCATAGACTCAACCTCTTGCAATGAAGCCCAAATGCCAACTGTCTTCCTAACTACTTGCTCTCTTTGAGCTCTTGCTTTAAATGCCTGGCAAACAAGGCTCATCTCATTGTGCCTGCCCTTTTGCAATCTCCCTGTAAGGCTTAAAGTGAATAAATGTGAGGTTATGCACTTTGGTTCTTCCTGCTTTTAGTGCTTCATATGGCATGCATTTGTCCACTCACCCAACTTCTCTAAATCACATTGAAGTCTCCTTAGATCCTCTTTGTAGCTCACATTCCCTTCCCCCTCTCCTCTTCCCAGCTTTTATTGCCTGCATACTTGGAGAAGTTTCATTTTGTTCTCTCAACCAGATCACTGATATTGAACAGCTGGAGCCCAACTACTGATCCTGTGGCAACCCATTAGTCACGGGCTCCGAACAGAAAAATACCTACTTATTCCTACTATCTCCTGAGTGCCAACTAATTCTCAAAATAAAGTAAATGGAATAAATGCATGTAGTTCAAGTGCATTGGAATCCATTCATGCATTCTTGGTGGAAACTCTGAATAGCTCTGCAAATTGTTTTAAGTAGCCGATCTTCAGGCCTGTGGATGTTGCTAGTCACCTGATAATTTTGTGTATTAGATGCACATTACAATCTGCGGTGTAAAGGTATAGATATTGAAGTCAGCCACAAAAGGATAGGGTTTGTAAACCTTCCAGGTTTTCTTTAATCCAGCCAGATGTAGTGCACATCTTTAGAACAGACCAAGAAACAGCAAGGTTCTTCAACCAATCCGGCTGAGGAACTGTCAGATTTATGCAACGTCCAAACCAGAAGGTTCAATGTTGGAAAAATAAATTTACATATAGAAAGCAAAATAAAGATAACATTTGGGGAGATAAAGAAAGGCGTAAAATTATTTTAACTTAAAATAATTCCAAATCCAATTTCCTTCTAAAGGAATGAGTTTTCACATTTATAATTTTCCAAGCCAAAGATAGTTCATCATTAATTAGCAAACGTCACTGAAGTTAAACCCACTCACAATTTCCCAGTCTGGGTTGTAAGTTGCCCAAGTGAAATATGAGGTGCTGTTCCACCAATTTGTGTGTGGCCTCACTCTGACAGTGGAGGAGGCCCAGGACAGAAAGGTCAGTACGGAAATGTGAAGGGGAGTTCAAATATTTAGGGGTGCAAGGAGTTCATGACTTGGCTCCGTTCCTCAGTCTGAAGAAGGGTCTCGACCCAAAACGTAACATATTCCTTTGCTCTGGCTATGCTGCATCACCTGCTGCGTTACTCCAGCACTTTGAGCATTTCTGGAGGGCATGGAGGTATCGTTTCGATCGGGACCCATCGGGTCGTTTGGGTACCAGTTCAAACCGGTGATGACATTTCAGGCTAAAATGGAAATTCATCATTGCCATCAACTTTTAAACTTAAAATGTTTTAGATGGTGAGATTCTGGGATGAGCTAAGATTATCTGAATTGTCTCATTAATTATTACAAAATAACTTTTGAAAGTACTTTAGCATGTTCTGTTATTAGAAAATGACCCTTAATCTAAAATTAATTTGAGTTTACATGATGTGCTCCTGATGTTTGGTATTTAGAATGTGTATGGCACCTGTACTCGTGTATCTTCTTTGGCATAGTAGCAGTTTAGTAAGGTTCAATTTCACTTAAAATAGCAATATTGTCAGTATTGATTATTGGCTGGCTGAATGAGCAAGTTCAATCTATTTCTGATTATTATTAGTCTTACATTTATAGCAGTGGACCACTGTGCGAACAATTACTGAACAAAATCCTGTTCATTGGTTTTTCGAAAGAAGCTTACTTCATGAACAGAGAAAGTCCCTCAGAAGACTCTTATTTTACTTGCCCTTCATTCATTATAGCCATGATGTAATTCTTGTTCATATTGTGTTGATATTCTGTCAAGCTTAATTTAAATTAAGTTGTCATTTTTTCAGAGATGTTGTTTGGGGGTTTACGATACCATGCATGAGAGAGTTTAGTTTTACTTGTCACTTTAATTTTAATTATTATCATTGCATTGTTACCTTTTGTGTAAAATAGCAACTTGAGCAACATGGTTAAAGTATCTCTATGGTCAACAGAATTAGGACAGTCTTTCAATTTAGTAAATGGTTTGAGGGTGTTGATTTAAAGATTTTGCAGAAATGGGGAAAAATATAGGCTATCTAATGGATGTGTCAATTTAAGATTATCTATTTTATATATGCTTGGCAGAGTGGAAGTTAATTTTGAAATGCAACGTTTCTGTTTAAATCCAAGAGGATAATAAATAGTTTCATTTATCTTCCATATTTCCTTATGACAGAGGCCCATCAAATCCTGTCAGCTCTCACGATGTTCTGTGTCAAATTCTCTCGACATTCCCATCAACTCCCATCTAGATTCTACCATCCACCTGGAAATTGGAAGTGATGTAACCTATTAATCCATCTGCCTTGGAATGTGGGAAGGAACTGGAGAACCTGAAAGAAAAATCTTCAGTCAGTGAATGTGCAAACTCCAGGCAGTTAGTCTAGAAGATCAGGTTTACATTTGGTCTGCTGGCACTAAAAGGCAATAACTATTAGTATGCCACTCATTAATCTTAATTTTTAAAACATTTCATATTGACAACATAGAATAGATATCAATACCTAAACAGTCTTTCTAGGTGAGGCAGAGGTTCACTTGCACCTCGTCTACTGTATCCGCTGTTCCAGGTGTCAATTTCTCTACATCAGCGAGACCAAGCACAGGCTTGGCAATCGATCCACTGAACACCTCCGCGCAGTCCGTCTTAACCTATCTGATCTCCCAGTGGCCCAGCACTTCAACTCCCCCACCATTCGCAATCTGACCTTTCTGTCCTGGGCCTCCTCCATTGTCAGAGTGAGGCCCAGTGCAAATTGGAGAAACAGCACCTCGTATTTCACTTGGGTAGTTTACACCCCAGCAGTACGAACATTGACTTGTCTAACTTCAGATTGCTCTTACTTTCTCTCTCCTTCCCCTTCCCAGTTCTCCCACTTGTCTTACTTTCTCTGCCTACATTCTATCTCTGTCCTGCCCCCTCCCCTGACATCAGTCTGAACCCGAAATGTCACCCATTCCTTCTCTCCATAGATGCTACCTTAGCTGCTGAGTTACTCCAGCATTTTGTGTCACACTACATTAAAGATCTCTAACCCTGACTGAAACTCAAAGAATAGAAGTTTCAGTTTGCATCTTTTGTAAATACTGAGCAGATGCTTTGGGTTCTGGTAATGTAGACAAACATAGTCACCTTTTGTTAATATATGTGAGGAAATAGAATCTTTTTACAACAATAATAGAGAGCAATGGCTTTAATGTTGAATCTATCATTGTTTTTGCTTGCTCTAATAATTTTTGAAAGTTGCTGCGATCATCACCTTTCTGGTTTCACAACTATATATATTTTATAATATATAACTATATATATAACTATATATTATATATATATATATATCAATATATATTTTGTATCTTAATTTTTTTCAACAAAATCATACTTAAAATAATGACAACATATAGTTGACCATTATTCACACTTGAATGATCTCATCATGGTCAGAATAATATTAATAATTTACCCCTGTAGTAAGTAACAGTTGGAGTCTAATCCTATGTGTTTCTCGAAGTGTTGTAATAGTCCCACTTTTACATTAATTATAACAAAGCAGGGCACACTGGTGTGACTTTAATTGACTGCTGGTCATGAGCCATGTATATCAAAATCAACTGAAGGTAGTTTTTAAATATAGAATTGGCATTACATCAGTTTTAAAAAATGATTGCACCCATACAAGAAATTTCATCCTGAGGTTCTCTGGTTGGGTGAGAGGGTATTTGCCCCCAATTTTCTTAATGTTCCTTGATGTTCATCAAAGAAGGAAATAATTGAAATTAACCCTACCAAGCCACAACTTTGATCATTTTTTGTGTGTTGTTGATTCAGTGTAATATTGTGAATCTATCGAATATTTTTTAGGATCTGTCTGCTTTATCTCTCTGTTTAGCTGTTGGCATAAGTTGACTAAGGTTCAGTTTGCATTGCAGGTCCAATTTGTAGATAAGCTTTTAAAAAATAATCTTCTTGGGTAATGGTTTACTTTAGTTTTGGAGGTGCTTCATTTTGTGCTATTATCGAGAACTGGGGTTGTATTTGTTCTGTTTAGTAAGATTTATATTCTTGATGATGGATTGCTTGCATTTTGGTCCTGTAATTTCTTGCAAAATTGAATTAATTAATCTTCATAAAGTATTCATTAGGCATGAGGAAACATTAAGCTTGCTTAATCCGCGAGGAAGCTTGACCCTAGTGCCATCTATACTATATTTGTGCACATGCGCTCATTCCAGCTGTTTCCTTTATTTTCTAGAATCGTTCATGCATTGTTTTTACAACATTAAAGCATAAACCTATTTCCTAATGTGTGCGACTAAACTAAACCGGATTTAGACATGATACACTAGGTTGCTTGCTCCATGGTTTCAGAGAGCCTGTTGACTTGTTATTTGTCATCCCTTTGGCTGAGTGCCCACTTTCCATGTCCGTATACTACGACTAGATGCTGCGGTTGGAAATTTGCACTGTATTGAACAGTACATTGTTACTCGTACATCTGATAGTTATTTTCTCAGATTTGTAGACACCCCTAGAGTCATGTCAAGGGTGTAGTAATGTCCTAGGTTTTGCATATTTACAGATATTCAAGGAGATGCTATCTACTCATAGGTTTTACTGAAGCCTGACACATTCAGTACTCTAATTCTGTTTGTCATGGGTCTCGCACCCACACTAAGTGTAGCGTATGCATTGGGTGAAATTTGGATTTTTATTTTGAATATCAGTAACAAGCGGTGTTCCACAGGGATTGATGCTGGAACCTTTTTTGTTATTTATTGTGTGACTTGGATGAGAATAGATGATCTGATTGGTAAGTTTGTCGATGATTCAAAAATCATGGAATGGTAGATAACAAACCAGGTTGTCCAAGGATATAGTGGGATATAGATCAGTTAGAAAGTTGGGCAGAGTGCTGGCAGGTGAAATTTAAATCTGACAACTATAAGGAAATGTATCCTGGGAAGTCAATTTCTGGTAGGACTTGTAGAATGTGGATCATGGGAACATTGATGTATTGAGCAACCTTGGGATGCAAGTTCATACCTCCCTGAAAGTGATGACTCTGGGTACAAAAGAGGGCATTTTGTATGCTTGCCTTTATAGAATTAAGGCATTGGGGAAAAAGAGTTAAGATGTCACGTTGCAGCGGTGTATATAATTGGTTAGGTCACATTTGGTGCATTGTGTACTGTTCTGGTGACCACAGTGCATGAAGGGTCTGGTAACAATAGGGAAAGCGCAGAACAGATTCCACATGGATGTTGCCTAGATTGGAGGTCTTTACTTAAAAGGAGAGATAAGGAAGGGTGCATTTATTCTCATGTAATCGTAGGAGGCATAGAAGTTGGTGACCTTGAAGGTTTAAAATATTGAGGAGCATAAATAGTTGTTTTCCCAGGATAACTAGAGTAGAACTAGAGGGCATGTGCTCAAGATGAAAGGGGATGAATTTAAAAAAAAAAGTGACAGGTGAGTTTTTTAAAACTGAGGATGGTAGTTTAGTTTAGATATAGTGTGGAAACTGGCCCATCGAGTCCATGCCGACCGGCGATCCCTGCACACTTACACTATCCTACACACACTAGGGACAATTTACAATTGTACCGAGGCAATTGATATACAAACCTGTATCTCTTTGGAATGTGGGAGGAAATCGAAGATCCTGGAGAAAACCCACCCACAAACTCCAGATAGACAACACCCGTGGTCAGGATCAAACCTGGGTCTCTATAGCTGTGGCAGCACATCTACCACTGTCACGGTGCCGTCCTGGAACGTTATCTGGAACGAACTGCCTGAGGAGGCAGATGCTATGTTTAAAAAGCATTTTGATAGGTTCTTGGGTTGGGAAGGGTCTATTTTTCAGTATGTAATTTTACGACTCCATTGTCAGCCATGAATATATTGCACCAGTGCTGCAAAATCTTGGCATGGATAATATTCATTTTGAATTGATCTGATGATAGCTGAAAGCTGAGCCGATGTTGATGATCATGGAGTTCAAGATTTTAACTTCGGTTTGTTGTTTTAAAATGTGAACAATTGATTCTGCTATACTTTAATCTGATGCTAATTGTAACTTGGTGTTTTATCAAATGTACTATTTTAATATATTTTAATCTACGCTATTTATGGACAATGCATAAAGAGGAAAAATTAAGTTATCAGGAACAGATTCCTGCTCAGTCTTGAATCTTTGTGGTAGTTCAACCACGACAAGAGTTGTTTTCTTTGCCCTCCAGTTCTCTCTTTTGTCATGATGTATTTTGAAACTCGTATTCAAAAGTTCAATCAACCTGGTTTATCTGTGTTGGTTTTAATTGAGCGCTGGTGGTTTGGTTCAGAATGAACCAGTTTAATGCTCTAACACTTTGACACATGGTTCCTGTATTCGGGTAGATGGTAGAATTAGTATTCAATGTTTGCAATGTTGATTGATGTATGCAAGTTCATTCTTAATGAAAATCAATGTATGATGTGATTTTTGCTTACTTTTGTAAAATCAATTGCATTGAAATATAGAGTAAAATTGAGTAATTTAGATGAAATTACAAAGTTATTATGTGAGCAACAAGCTGAGGAATTAATACAGTGGTTCTTTTGGAAGAATGTGTGCAACTCTTTGGGCTTCTGTAATTTGATAATTTGATTGGTCATCCGGATTTGGTGATCGCTGTCATCGTGAATCTATTCTAACATGTCCATTTTCTTATCTTTTTACCCACTCACTGTCACATGCCATTCGGTATAGGTATACTGGTCAGGACAGATGTGTAAGTCAGAGACCTAGACTATTCATATGGAGACATGCATTCAAAGCCCATAAAGGCATGTTGAGAAATTAAAATTAGTTTTAATTTGTGATGTACATATCAGTCATGATAAACAAGAAACGAGCATTGTGTCTTGAAAATCCTTATGTGTCCTCTGGACGATAACCTTTTGGCATTATTGCTCTGTAACATAATGATGATTAGCTTTTAAATTTTCTCTGAAGTGGGTGAGCAAGCTATCTATTAATGGGCAAATGACGATTACCTGTAACTGTGTCTTGCTTGTGTTCTCAAAGTTTTTTTTAAAAGAATCGTATTTTGTATCATGGTTCAGTAATCACTAAAATCTCCTCCACAATTCTAGCAATAATTTACTACGTGAAATTTTAAAAGTTAGCAAGAAATTGGGTTGAAGTGCTGTCATTCTACTAACTGATATGGAACAAAAATATATTTACAATGTTGTTTTTCATGTAAAAAAAGTGAGCTATAATTATATCTCCTGGGAATTTATATGTACATTTATTAGGATAGATTGCAAATAGATATGCTTTAATGTTTTTGTCAGAATTTGTTGGGATATCAGTTCATTAATGTGGACATTTTATATATTAAACAGCGACTCAGAAGACTATCAACTAAGTATAGAACTGAAAAGATCTATCCAACTAACACTGGAGAAAAGGAAGAAAATGTGAAGAAGAACAGATATAAAGATATCTTGCCATGTAAGTTTTCAGTTTTGCATTTGAAATTCAACAGTGACTAATGTTGAATATGCAGGCATTTTTGAGACTGGCATTAATAGTGAAGTATTTTATAATTGAATAGCTTGTTACTATGGCTGGCACTTGAGCAGAACGGTCACTGGAATTGGCACCAGTTGAACCATTCCCTTGCAGAGATGAAATGTTTATTTTTCTTCTGGAAATGCTTGTTCAAGTTACTTATCTCTTGCCTCTTGCTATTTTTAAAACGGTCCTCTCAGTTAAGTAAAGTTTCCCTCTGTCTTGCAGAATTTTTTCTCATCTTGTTGTGCGTGTATCCCTTCAGTCTGCCAACTTGAGATGTGGTATGGTATATTCATCCAATATCTTAAGTTCGCACATTTGACATTATTAGTTTGACCCTTCTAAGCCCATCAGTTTTTTCTCTGAGTACCTTATCTACAGTCACTTTATTTTTCAGTAAGAAAGGCTAAATTCTTTAAATGCTGGACATGGTCAGCAAGGTAGCCGGTCTCCGAAGTTAAAAGGAAAGTTAAATTTCCAGGTTGATGATCCCTGATAGATTTACTATACTACATTTAATCAGGTAATAGAATGAACGTGTATTACAACATTGAAGCAGGCCTCTTGGCCAAACTCATCAATATTGGCCAAACTTGTCCATATTGACCAAAATGCCCATTTAAACTAGTCTCCTTTACCCATGTTAGGCACATATCCCTTTGAATCCTTCCCTATCCATGCACCTATCCAAATGTCTTTTAAATATTGTTGATGTATCTGTCTCAATCATTTTCTCTGGCAGCCTGTTTCATATGCGCATTGCCCTCTGTGTGAAGAAATTGTCCCTCAAGTCTCTTTTTACATGTTCCCCCTCTCACCTTAAACCGTAACCCTCAAGTTTTTGATTCCTCTTCTCTGGCGGAAAAAGGCTGTGTGAATTCACCTTTTCTATGCGCTCAAAATCTTATACACTCTGTAAGGTCACCCATCAGTTTCCTATGCTTCAATGAATAAAGTCTTAACCTGCCCAACATTTTCATACAACTCTTGCCCTCAGATGCACAAGTACATAATTCCTTGAAAGTGATGTTCTGGGTAGAATAGGTGGTGAGGAAGGCATTTGATATGATGGCCTTTATTAGTCTGGGCACAGAGTACAGGAGTTGGGATGTTACATTGCAGTTGTGCAAGATGTTGGTGAGGTTAGTTACCCAGCTGTATGAAAGACATCACAAAGCTGAAAGAAGTGTAAAGGTTTACGAGAATATTGCCAGGAGCCCTTTAAATTCTGTACATTCCATAAAGTGTGTGTGTGCGCTCGAACAGAAAATAGGAACTGTAAATTGGTTCCATGGCGCAATAGATTGATTTCTGACAAAATCTTGGTACAACTTGGTGTACTCTAATTAGAACTTACAAATTCAGCAGTTTGAAAGGGGTCAACATATAGGAAATAACTGCCGATTAACTTCATATTTTACATCAGTGATTAGTCGCAGTTGGTGAATATTTTACATTTTGTAGTTGGGATGTTAGAATCTTCCCAGGTCACTTTAACCTGTGTTTCCATTCACTGTTGGAAATATTGCTTTATATCTGCTTATTGCAGTAGTAATCTGATTATATTTTAAGAGTCTTTTGATATTTCTATTTTAGTGCTAAGTGGTGTAATTATAATTTCTGATATCTTATTATTCTATTCTAGCCTGTAAAATGCATTGTGGTTTAATTCGAAGAACTGCTTGTTTATATTAAATAGACTTTAGTATGTACAGTATAGTCTGCTTTTACATTTGTAAAATGTCTTTCTTCTTCACACCACAGTTGACCATAGTAGGGTGAAACTGGCAATGAAACTTACCGAAGAGGATTCAGATTATATTAATGCAAATTTTATTAAGGTAATATTTGGTATTTCACAGCAATTTTTAGTGCTGTTTAAGGTTTGATAATGTAAAATTGGGAAAACCTATGGTTTAAAAAAAAATGTATCAGGTGCTTATTTATGGTTTGTGTTAAAAGCATGATTATTCATTTTCGGTGGTTATAAGACCAGTGGTCATTCTAGCAAACTTTGTTTCCATTGTAGTAGAAATTAACAATGAAATTGTGAATTTATATTTGACTTTTTGTGGTTCTCTAGGAAGATTTGGTTGTGCTAAAGGGGAATTGTGATATTTTGTGAGTTTACTCAGGGAGGTCTATTAATAGTTCAGTAATCCTAAAGGGTCAAAATGTCATTTTGTTCCTTGTAGGTCCTAGCATCCTCCTTTGTTGCAGTAGATTTCTATATATTTTGATTTGGACACAGCTGCTTGTCTTTTTTTGACAGGTCAGATAAATTGCATTGTGTCGTTTGTTTGATCCAGTGTTATGCTTTGATCATTCCTTGATTTTAATGCTCACATAAGCGTCTGAACAAATTCTGGTTATTGCCATTTTGAATCCATTTTTCTTCCAGATCTAATTAAACTTTTAAAGTAGACTGGGGAGGTGGGGAGCTACTTGAAAATAAGAGCCCAAAAATGGGTGGAGCACGGCAAAGAAGGCCAATGGTTATGGTAGATGGTGTGATATGATAGTGCACTTTCCTGGGGAGAAAACTGTTCTCTTAAGGGGAAAACCAGTAAGATTTTGGCCCTTTAGGATAACCAAATAACTATTAATAGTCCTCTCTAGTAAAATGATTGACATGCTAGACCACATGACTAGAGTCATACAGTGTAGAAACAGGCCCTTCGGCCCAACTTGCCCACACCAGCCAACATGTCCCAACTACACTAGACTCACCTGCCTGTGTTTGGTCCATATCCCTCCAAACCTGTCCCATCCATGTACCTGCCTAACGGTTTCTTAAATGTTGGTATAGTCCCAGTCTCAACTATCTCTTCTTGTTCCATACCCACCATCCTATGTGTGAAAAAGGTCACCCCTCAGATTCCTATCAAATCTTTTCCCCTTCACCTTAAACCTATGACCTATGTCCTCTGGTCCTCGATTCACCTACTCCGGGCAAGAGACTCTGTGCATTTACCCGATCTATTTTTAATTAATTCTGTTTCAAATAATTCACAATGTATTTTAAAAATAGATTGAGCGAATAAAATTCCAATGGTTTGATTCAGATTAGATTTAATCATCGTTCTAGAACAAGGAAGCAGGCTCTGCAATCCAACCTGTCCTTGCTGACCAAGATACCTCATTAAAATTAGTCCCATTTACCTGCATTTGGCCTATATCCCTCTCTTTCCTATCCATGTACCTGTCCCAAGGTTGTTTTTGTACCTGCCTCTACTCACCAATATCAGTATGAAAGATTTGCCCCTCGGATTCCTATTGAATCTTTCCACACCACCCTTAAACCTATGGTCTGTAGTTATCGATTCCGCTTTCCTGGGAAAATGACTGCATTCACCCTATCTACTCCCCTCATGATTTTATGCACCTCTATTAGATCACCCCTCAGCCTCCTGTGCTCCAAGCAATAAAGTCCTAGCTTGCCCAATCTCTCACTATAGTTCAGGCTTGAGACTTGGTAACAGCCTTGCAAATCTTCACTGCACTCTATCCAGCTTAATTGCATTTTTCCTATTCGCAGTTTGACCACTTGCTGAGCACATTGTAATTGTATGGAATCACTGATTCTGTTGGATTATAACCTTTTAGAATTGTTGCCTTAATGGTTTGGAAACTAAAGTGCTTTGTTGGGTTTTTAATTTGACTAATGTGTATTCTTATTATATTTCTAGGGTGTTTATGGGCCAAAATCCTATATTGCAACGCAAGGTCCACTAGCAAATTCTGTTCTTGACTTTTGGAGGATGATCTGGGAATATAACGTTGGTGTAAGTTGACTCAATTTTTGATTGTCTGAACTAGTAACTTCAGTGGTATGCTTTGAAACTGTTTAAAAATGTGTTTGCACTTAGTACAAGCCCATGCCCACCATGAAACTGATTGTATCTCCTCCAACGTAGCTTTCTGTGACAATTCTATTCCTTTCTCCCAGTTTCTCTCACTTCGTTTCATCTATTCTGATGGGACTTTACACACTAGTGCCTTTTGAAATGTTTGTCTTTTTTCTTAACTATGATTTCCCCACTACCATTGTTGACAGGGCTATCAACCATGCTCTTCTATTTACTACACTTCTGTGCTCTAACCTTCCACTCCAGCCTCCATAATTCATCTACTTGTATTTGCACACCTACAAACAGATAAGTTCCTTCTCTTAGATCGTCTTCTGTAACACCCACTAACAGATGCATCACCCACCCTTCCAGCATCCCACCATTCCTAAAGGACTATTTTCTGCACTTCCCCCAGGTTTGCTGTTCAATCTCCAACTACTCCCTTTCTCAAATCACTTTTACATTCAACCACATGAGATCTTTAGAAATGACCCCTGTTCTTTAAGGGTGATAAATAACTTGGGAATAAAATAAATATTAAAAGTGAGTTTAAAACAAAATCCCACCAGTATTTAGTTGGCTGTGGAATTAGCAATCATTAAGCCTTATTTCAATTACAACGGGCTGTAAAGCAAACCGGAAGGCAGGATGAAGTTGCATAAATGTCAGCAAGTAGGAGGCTATTTAGCCATTCCATGTTGTAACTTTCTGTGGGCTTTCTGCTGAACAAATTATCAGACATTCTACTATTTTTTATTTCCAGATAATTATCATGGCTTGCCGTGAGTTTGAAATGGGGAGGGTAAGTTCCTGTATCCAATTTTCATTTGAGACAGTAAGTCAATTTAAACTAAAAATGTATATTAATAATTTTAGCTTTCCTGTTCTACAGAAAAAATGTGAGCGTTACTGGCCACCACATGGGGACGGTGCTCTTCATCTTGGAGAATTTCAGATTACTTGTGTGAGTGTTTTGCTGTACTTGAAGTTAGTGCTTGGGTTGGGGGTGGCAGCGAGTAAATGATAATAGATTTACTAATGGGACGAGTGAAATCTTTTTTCAGACGAGATTCTACTGTTTTTTCAAGATGAATCATTTTAAATAATGGAGAATCAATGTTTTTAGTGATCTGATATTTAACTTTTCTAGTCTTTGTGGTGTAGATTACCTAACATTTTGCTCCATCTGCTGTTTTTGTTGTCCATTCATCTAAACCTCACTACAGATTCCATCTTTGTCAGAATTTACTTTCCCATTTATCTTTCTTTAAATAGTTTATCAAAAGATGATAATAATGAAAAGCTGAGATGGAGGATCTATAGTGAGCACATAACATATTTTTCTTGTGTTTCACATCCATAATGTACAGAGCAGACATAGATTGTTGTCCTATCATCATGAGAGATGATGGTTGTTTTATCATAGAGTTATGGTGTTGGCTTGGAATAGAAATTAATCAGTGGATGGGGTATTGTCCGATTGAGGCAATTCAGCTACACCCATAAAGATGAAACTCATTGGACTTCTAAATCTTAAATTTCAAAACCATTAATATATATCTTGAGTAACAGCAAGTGTTCATTATCAGAAATAATGATGAGTGATATTTTGATCTCAATGAACCATAGTGGTTTGGATCAAAAATGTTTTGGCTTCTTTTGACTTTATCTACTTGGCACAGTTAAAATAGTAATGAGATGGCTATGTAAGCAGCAGAATAATCACAGCATACAGCTCAAAGATGATCCCGAAAGGTCCAGTTCTGTGCTCTACTTAGAAACTAATAAGGACAGTTGCATTTAACTTTAGTCAGGCTTTAGTCAAATAGTTATTTAAAAAAAATTGTGGTTAGACAAAATTTTGTGTGCAAATCGTGCATGTATGTAGGAAATATTTCTTAACTGCAACCAGAATTGAATCCCAATATACCAACCGATGCAATGGAAATCATAACTTGTGAACTGACAATTGGAAGGGGGAGGGGAACATTGATGAAAGATGCCATTCTATGAAATGCACAATTGGTTCACTGATTCCTTTAAGGAATAATGTTGGCTATCTACTTCACAAGTGATTCCAATCTCAAATGACATAGTTGCTTATTACTTCCCTCTGAATCAGCAGAGCAACTCATTGTAAGAATTCCAAGAATTGTAATCTAAAACAAAAGAATTGCGACAGTGTTATCTTAAATCAAGAAGCCGGTGACTTATTCAACAGGGATGTATATTAACTGTGACCTTACCAGAGTCACCTAATTTCCAAGAGATTATTCATTGAGCAAAACATTTATTGCTCCACTTTTCTTAATACAGGATATAAAAATCAAGGTCCAGAAATAACATTTGGTTCAAATAGTTTGTGATGGTGTTTATACTCCAACTGCACCTTTTCCATTTCTTCCTCTTCCCACTTTCCCTTTTTATGATTCTTTGCTAAATTAGTGTAATTTACTTTGGGTAAATTATATTCACTTTTACCCTGACTTTAATATCAAATGAGGGGAAAGCATATTTGATGAAGGTTGCAGGAAATTGTTAGAGAATTCAAGTATTCTTCGTCTGCAGGATAATATTCTGCTTGTGAACTTAATCGGCCATTGAAAGTGACACGCATGTCAGTTGTTTAGGCAAATCGTATTGTATCGGAGACCACAGCCAGCAGTTCCTCACTGGATTCAAAGGTGGGGAACTAGATTGTTTGTAATAACTAGGAAGGAACTGCAGATGCCAGTTTAAACCAAAGATAGACCACGTTTTACTTTTTTGCATATCTTTCATTCTTTTGTTCTACAGTGCTCTCCATAATGTTTGGGACAAAGACCCATCATTTATTTATTTGCCTCTGTACACCACAATTTGAGATGTGTAATAGAAAATAAATCACATGTGGTTAAAGTGCACATTGTCAGATTTTATTAAAGGCCATTTTTACACATTTTGGTTTCACCATGTAGAAATTACAGAAATTATACATAGTTCCCCCCCCCCATTTCAGGGCGCCATGTTTTGAACACATGGCATCACAGGTGTTTGTAATTGCTCAGGTGTGTTTAATTGCCTCCTTGCTGCAGGTATAAGAGAGCTCTAAGCACATAGTCTTTCCTCCAGTCTTTCCATCACCTTTGGAAAATGTTATTGCTGTTTATCAACATGAGGACCAAAGTTGTGCCAATGAAAATGAAAGAAGCCATTATGGGACTGAGAAACAATGATAAAACTGTCAGAGACATCAGCCAAACCTTAGGCTTTCCAAAATCAACTGTTTGCAACATCATTAAGAAGAAAAAGCGCACTGGTGAGCTTTCTAAACGCAAAGGGACTGGCAGGCCAAGGAAGACCTCCACAGCTGATGACAGAAGAATTCTCTTTATAATAAAGAAAAATCCCCAAACACCTGTCCGACAGATCAGAAACACTCTTCAGGCGTCGGGTGTGGATTTGTCGATGACCACTGTCTGCAGAAGACTTTATGAACAGAAATACAGAGGCTACACTGCAAGATGCAAACCACTGGTTAGCTTGAAAAATAGGATGGCCAGGTTACAATTTGCCAAGTACTTAAAAGAGCAACCACAGTTCTGGGGGAAAAAGGTCTTGTGGACAGATCAGATGAAGATTAACTTATATCAGAGTGATGGCAAGAGCAAAGTATGGAGGAGAGAAGGAACTGCTCAAGATCCAAAGTGTACCACCTCATCTGTGAAACATGGTGATGGAGGTGTTATGGCCTGGGCATGTATGGCTGCTGAAGGTACTGGCTCACTTATCTTCATTGATGATACAACTGCTGATGGTAGTAGCATAATTAATTCTGAAGTGTATAGACACATCCTATCTGCTCAAGTTCAAACAAATGCCTCAAAACTCATTGGAAGGCGGTTCATTCTACAGCTAGACAATGATCCCAAACACACTGCTAAAGCAACAAAGGACTTTTTCAAAGCTAAAAATGGTCAATTCATGAGTGGCCAAGTCAATCACCCTATCTGAACCCAATTGAGCATGCCTTTTATATGCTGAAGAGAAAACTGAAGGGGACTAGCCCCCAAAACAAGCATAAGCTAAAGATGGTTGCAATACAGGTCTGGCAGAACATCACCAGAGAAGACACCCAGCAACTGGTGCTGTCCATGAACCGCAGACTTCAAGCAGTCATTGCATGCAAAGGATATGCAACAAAATACGGAACATGACTACTTTCATTTACATGACATTGCTGTGTCCCAAACATTATGGTACCCAGAAATGGGGGGACTATGTATAAACACTGCTGTAATTTCTACATGGTGAAAACAAAATGTATAAAAATGGCCTTTATTAAAATCTGACAATGTGCACTTTAACCACAAATGATTTTTTTCTATTACAAATCTCAAATTGTGGAGTACACAGGCAAATAAATAAATGATGGGTCTCTGTCCCAAACATTATGGAGGGCACTGTATATCACCGTCTCTTTCTCTCGTTCCCCTTTCCCCGGCTCAGTCAAAAGAAGGGTCTCAACCTGAAACGTCAGTTACTCCAACTTTTAGTGTCTATCTTTTGTTTGTAATGACTGTCATTAGCAGATTTAAGTGACTGAAAGGCTTAAAACTCCACCTTAAATATCAGATTTTTCTTGTTTTATGCATGCTTAGGTTTTAACAGTTAACTCAAAATTATTTTGTAGAGAGAAGTTTAGAGACTTTTTAAAAGAACATCGTAATGTTGTAAATGAAAGTAAAAAATCTTAGGTTTCTGACAATCCAGCTATCTGGATTTTCAAATGATTTGCTAAATTTTCCAGGAGAGATGGTGTGTGTATATATACTCTTAAACATTGCAATGCTTTTTGGTGAATGTATTGGACTTGATATTTTTCTAATACAGATAACCTAGTGTCTCATGTCAATACCATTGTAGTTGTAAACCAAGAATTGAGAATGAGTATAACATTCCGTAACTAACAAAATCAACAGTTATGTGTAAAAAATGATAACCGCATTTTATGTCGGGACAACATCTATATTTCCTTTGTTTAATGCTACTTAATTATTTTTTGCAATTGCCCAGCCAGATCCATTATATAAATTTAGTGTCACTAATTATTTAGTCTTTTTTCATGCCCTTCCAGGAGGAGGAACAGGCAAGGAATGACTATTTCATAAGGACTCTATTAGTGGAATTCCAGAATGTGAGTATTGGTCCATTATCAGCAGGGAATCTACTTTCCTCATATAACTTGTCCATTTGAAATTTGATGTTTACTACTTTTACATTTGATGATTGAAGTATCCAGTAACTTTGAAGAATCTTTGTAGGAGTGAAATGAGTTTACTTTAAACCGTATGACAGTATACAAGTTCACCCATTTCTTGAATTTGTGTGTGTAAAACTCATTCACTGTGCGGGGACACCACAGGCAAGGTCTGTATTTATTGTCCATCCCCATTAACAGCACCACTTATTTCGCTTGGGCAGCTTACAACTCAGCGGTACGAATATTGATTTCTCCAACTTCAAGTAACCCTTTCATGCCCTCTTTCCTTCCCTCCCCCACCTTTGTCTTTGAACTGGTTTCACTGTCCTCCTGGTGAGTTAAATTGTCTAACTCGTTTTCACTTAGTCCGCAGCTAACAATGGCCTGTTTCAATAGACAATAGGTGTAGGAGTAGGCCATTTGGCCCTTCGAGCCAGCAACTCCATTCAATCTAATCATGGCTGATCATCCCCAATCAGTACCCCATTCCTGCTTTTTTCCCATATCCCCTGACTCCGCTATTTTTAAGAGCCCTATCTAGTTCTCTCTTGAAAGCATCCAGAGAACCTGCCTCCACCGCCCTCTGAGGCAGAGAATTCCACAGACGCACAACTCTCTGTGAGAAAAGGTGTTTCCTCGTCTCTGTTCATTGTTTCCTTTATTGTGTATTTTTGCATATCTTTCATTCTTTTGTTCTATATCTCTTTATATCACCGTCTATATCTCTCGTTTCCCTTTCCCCTAACTCAGACTGAAGAGGGGCTCGACCGGAAACATCAACTATTCCTTTTCTCTAGTCTTCTGTCTGACCAGATAATATACTGCAACTTTTTGTGTCCATTAACCAGTACCGTAGTAACTATGCTGTCACACTCAATTGTCTCATGCAACCGATGGCCCTGGCCACTGGAATAGCATTGCAAATTTATCAGCAATAATCTACCAGCATAGGAGCCATTTGGTGTTAAATATATTCACCAACTACCAATCGGGCCATTTCCTGTGCGATTGTTTGTCTCTCTCTTGGTTTTAGATTGCTTTTGTGTTCAATATTTGAAAACGTTACTTCTATGGTTGAAAATATTTCCTAACTCAGATCTCTATTTGCTTTTAAACATAATTTCTAGTGATTAAGGCATGGGATTTAATTTGCTGTACCATTCTTTTTACATTAGTGCCATTCACTATTTTACTTTATCTACAACAAAACTTCTTCATTCCTGAAAACCTCAGCATATGAGATAGCAAATAACATGTACAAAAATATGCCTTTGGATATATTTTTTGTGCAGTTTATGGTCCATACATCTCTCTGTCTTAATACTGGTAAAGGGATCCGAACTTTAATTTAGCAGGATTGATTGAGTATTGACAGGTTAGGCACTGTTTTTCGAAAATCCATTACTCCATAATAATTAGGTGCTTATTTTTTTTGTCAAAATGCATGTTTTATATTGTAATTGTTAAGGAGGAGAGGCCCTCTGAATTTGCACCTGTCCAAGCAGTTTGTTCCACTGTGTTGTGGCCTTATCCAAAAACCCATGTTTCATGAAACTGTTGCATTAGTTTTTTCTTAGTTTCTCTCAATCCAATCTTCCCTTATTTTCTCCCTCTTCATCATTTGACCTAGATTCATTTTGTCAATCCTGTTTATTTCTCATCAAATTGCATTGCTTAAAGAGAATATTTTAAAAATAATATATGGTCCCTTGTTCTTATTATGCCATTAATCTTGCAGGCAGTAGCCAGTGAGAATGTTTCAAATAAAGTTGAATAATATATAACCAATATTTTACTTTTATTGGATAAACTTTGTGCCTGGTGTAATAATAGCTTATGGTGAATTATAGTAAATTAAACCCTGTATTTCTTCTTCATTAGGAATCTCGTAGAATCTATCAGTTTCATTATGTGAACTGGCCGGATCATGATGTTCCTTCTTCATTTGATTCAATTTTGGACATGATCAGTTTGATGCGAGAATATCAAGAGCATGAAGGTGTACCTATTTGCATCCATTGCAGGTATAGAGGAAAATCCATCTTTGATTCTTGCCTAACCCATCAGAAATGATACAACGGTGAAAGGTCGAATATGGCACTGTTGTCTTTGATACTAGTTACCTTTGGTGCTCTTAATATTCAGCTAATTGGCAGTAAATAGCGGAAAGCATGTTACGTGTTGATTAATGAGACTAGGCAATTTGAATGCAGAACACCAGCATGCTCCTCCATTTCACCTCCTTTCCACCTCCCCCATCCTCTTGCTAGAGATAGCAAGTGGAACCAAATAAAGTTGTCTCAAGGACTCGGATGACAAAAGACAAATATTAAAATTAAAACATGTTTGATGAATTTTGTCAAAAGCTTTAGAAGAGTTCTTTGTCTTTTTTGTAATGCGTTAATTGATATTGCGTCATCTGAAGCAAATTGCTTTGTCATACCAAATTATACAATTTTTGTGGGAAATTTGAGATTTTTAACACTCATTGTGTAGGGTTACATTCTTATGGCATGAATTTGCATTGAGGTCGAACCCAGGATGTATGTGATCTGTAAGCTTAACATTTTTTCTATGCTACCCAAGAAATTAAACTTTAACGATATAACTATTAAATTGCTGGAAAGCAAAATTTTTAAGCTTCATTGCTTAAAATCAATGCAAGTTCCTGTAAATTGGCAATGGAGATGATGCAAATAGTGATGGAAGTTGTCACTGTGTTTTATGAAGGATGACCATAATGAGTCATTTCCTGGAATTCTGTGTTCTCCCACAGTGCCGGATGTGGAAGAACTGGAGCCATATGTGCAATTGATTATACCTGGAATTTACTCAAAGCTGGGGTGAGTCATCTCTTTTGCTAATTTCCCCTTAACGGCAGGAAACTAATTCATGAATAAAGTGTGTTTAATGATCATAGTTACTGGCAACATATCAATGGATATCTTACTTGCTGCACCTTTATAAACCCATAAATGCAATAAAGCATAAATAAATATACAATAATCAACAATGCAATCAATGAAAAATCAGTTTTACTAAGTGACCAAATTATAATGGTGCAAAACTGAAGTCTGTAATGCAACCAAAACAAAGTCCGCAGTAGATCGTTGTTGAGGTAGGGTCTTCACTTTCTGCAGCCTCATTCGGTCCTAGATGCTTGAGTTACCGAATCAAGCCATGATGCCACAAATCAGTATGCTTTCTCCGTACACCTACAGATGTTCGATAAAGTATTCGGCAACATATCAAATCTCAATCTTCGAAGGAAGTAGAGGTATTGATGATAGATACAATATGCTGGAGTAACTCAGCGGGTCAGGCAGCATCTCTGGAGAAAATGGATAAGTGAGTTTCAGGTTGGGACCCTTCTTTCGACCGTAGTAGGGAGAGCGGGGAAAATAACTGGAAGGCAGGACAACTTTGGGGTGGCATCAAATAGCCTCGGATGATGAAATTTCTGATGGGCAGATTTTTGGATGGAGGCATTGTTGAGCTTTCTTTGTGCTAGCATCAATGTGCTGGGGCCCAAGACACATCTTCCGTGATATACACGTTCAGGAACTTGAAACCGTTGACTCTTCCACTGCCGTCTTGTCGATGATGAAGGGTTCATGGACCCTTTCATTCTCTTCCTGATACCAACAACTACCTTCTTGCTCTTGCCAACCTTGAGAGATTATTGATAGACAAATGCTGGAGAAACTCAGCGGGTGAGGCAGCATCGATGGAGCGAAGGAATAGGTGATGTTTCGGGTTGAGACCCTTCTTCAGATGATTGTTCTGGCAGTATTCAATCAGATCTAACTTCCTCATTGTTACCTGTTATTCGTCTATGGCCTTCAGAGGTGTATCTGGCTACACAATCATGGATATAGAGAGAGTTGAGCAGGGGTCTGAGCACACATCCTTGAGGTGCTCCTGTGTGGATGGTTATCAAGATGGAAGTGTGGTTGCCAATTCGTACTGATTATGGTCTCCTAACAAGGAAAATGAGGTCTTGCATACATAGGAATGAATAGCGACCCAGTTCCCCGAGTTGGTTGATGTGTAGAGGGGATAATAGTGTTGAACGGCAAGCTATTGAACAACAGTCTCATGAAGGTAGACACAAAATGCTGGAGTAACTCAGCGGGACAGGCAGCATCAGCATTTTGTCTTTACCTTCGATTTTAAACCAGCATCTGCAGTTCTTTCCTACACAACAGTCTCATGTGTTCTAATTGTCCAAGATAGACACAAAAAACTGTAGTAACTCTGTGGGACAGGCAGCATCTCTGGAGAGATAGAATGTGAAGTTTCTGGTCGAGACCCTTATTTGGACTAGTCAGGGGAAAGGAAAATGATAGATATAGACGATGATGTAGAGAGATAAAGGACAATGAATGAAAGATATGCAAAAAAGTAACAATGATAAAGGAAACGGGCCATTGTTAGCTGTATGTTGGGTGAAAACGAGAAGCTGGTGCGACATGGTTGGAGGAGGGATGGAGAGCGAGGGAATGCCGGGGTTACTTGAAGTTAGAGTAATCAATATTCGTACTGCAAGCTGTCCAAGTGAAATATGAGATGCTTTTCTTCCAATTGTCTAAGTTGTCCAGTGTAATGTGGAGACCCAGTATAATTGCTTTCCTTGTTATTCTGTTGTGGTGATAGGCTAAGTGTCATGTGCCCGGGTCCTTACTAGGGTAGGTTGATATGCGTCATAAGCAACCTCTCAAAACACTTGGATACCACAGACATTACTGCCAAAGGTCGGTAGTCATTGAGGCATGTCACCTTGCTGCTCTTGGCACTGGTATTATGGGTTTCCTTTCAAAGCAAGTCAGATCTTAGCAGTCAGATGATGAAGGTTCCTGTAAAAACTCCAGGAGGTTGGATCGTACAGTGTTGATTACTGCCCTTTGTTAGAAATAGACATTTTTGAGCAATATTCAGATTATCTGTTAAATCCTTAACAAGCTTATCCTGTATATCGGCGAGACAAAGCGCAGGCTCGGCGATCGTTTCGCTGAACTCTACCTGATCGCTCGGTTGTTCAACACTAACTCCCTCCCCCATTCCCACACTGACCTTTTTGTCCTGGGCCTCCTCCATTGTCGGAGTGAGACCAGCGCAAATTGGAGGAACAGCATCTCATATTTTGCTTGGGTAGCTTACACCCCAGTAGTATGAACGTTGACTTCTCCAACTTCAAGTAGCCCTTGCTTTCCCTCTCTCTCCATCCCCTCCCCTTCCCAGTTTTCCTACCGGTCTTACTGTCTCCGAATACATTTTATCTCTGTACCGTCCACTTCCCTGACATCAGTCTGAAGAAGGACCTCGACCGGATATGTTACCCATTCCTTCTCTCCAGAGATGCTGCCTGTCCCGCTGAGTTACTCCAGCATTTTGTGTCTATCTTTGATTTATACCGGCATCTGCAGTTCATTCCTAACTATTTAAGAAAATGCTAATCTGGACTGGTAAAGGCATATTTTATGTGGCATGACATAAGTTAGATTATTGTACTTGTGATACTTGAAAGCTGCTCTTTACCTGGATGCAAATAAGTTTACGTAAAGCATTTTTTGTTTAGAGATACAGCACGGAAACGGGCCCTTTGGCCCACCGAGTCCGCATCGACCAGCGATACCCGCATTCTAACACAATTTACAATTTTGCCGAGCCAAGTAACATAAAATAACCCGTGTGCATTTGGAGTGTGGGAGGAAACCAAAGATCTCTGAGAAAACCCATGCAGGTCATGGGGAGAACTTACAAACGCCGTACAGCCAAGCACCCGTAGTCAGGATCAAACCCGGGTCTCTGCCGCTGAAAAGGCAGTAGCTTTACCGCTACGCCACCATGACACCCTTTGAAAGAAGTGAATACATTCTTTCTAATTTGTTTATAATTATGTTTGTCGAAATATAGTCATAGCTGTCCGGAGAAGGGCCATGGTTGATGATATAAGCTTGGACCTTGTTTAAACATTTCTCAGCAAGAAAAGAACTTGATCAAGTAATTAGGTGAATGGACTTGACTGTCTGTTAAAATAAACTATTAATTCTTGAATTAATTCTTGATTTTTCATGTCATCTTTTTTTAAAGGTGCTTTGGGATATTATACTGAAATGCTCAACTAAGGTGTACTATTAGTATAAGATATTGATTGAATTACTATTGGGAAGCACATATTTTGTTTGTTGTAATCCTTTTGGATCAATTATCTGTCCATAATAAAGTAATGCACATGAAATCGGAACAATTGATTTTAATTATATTGATTTTGGTTCTCATTTGTGCAAAATGTACCTTCTGTTTCAGAAAATACCTGAAGAATTCAGTGTGTTTAATTTGATACAGGAAATGAGAACACAAAGGCATTCTGCAGTCCAAACAAAGGTATGTCAGTGATACTTATTTTTCCACCTTTTATCCCTTAAATATCCTTAAATAGCATCATTTTTTCAGTGAGTTTTCTTGAATA
This sequence comes from Okamejei kenojei, assembly GCA_035221665.1. Classification (NCBI taxonomy): domain Eukaryota; kingdom Metazoa; phylum Chordata; class Chondrichthyes; order Rajiformes; family Rajidae; genus Okamejei; species Okamejei kenojei. The sequence continues at coordinate 31,556,758 of CM069151.1, read as the reverse complement.
TGAAATTGTTTAAAAAGTTGAGTATAACGTTCCAGTGAAAAGTGCATACACATTTATAGAAGTGCAAAAACCAAGAAATATTGTACTGTGTTGGCACTGGTTGAGTGGGACATATTTTCTAAATGAGCATAACATTTATTTAAAGTTAGTTAAAAATATAACCTTGGAATTTGTAAAACATTCTTGTAATAATAATTTTCAGCGATTATTCTGGATACAAACCTTAAAATGCAGAAGCCTTTCTGGCATCTATTAATAGACATAGAAATTTGAAAGTCAATATTTTATTTATTTAGTAGGTAAACTCAAATTGTCGGATTTATTATCGTACACCAGTGAGGATTTTGCTTGCAGCAGCATCAAAAGGAACAAAGATTCGGACAACACAAAAACATAAATTGTAGATAAATCACACCTAATTTCTGCACAACATTTAAAAGAAAAAGACTGCAAAGAAATAAGACAACTCAGTTGAATTCAGAAAATCTGGAACGAGCTGGCTTTTTGGAGAAGTGGCCTCATCATGAAAATTATTTGTGCCTGCGGATGATTATATTTGGTAGCTTCTTCAATAAGCGTAAAAGAGATACCTGCATCTGAACAATATTGTTCCAGGGCCCAAAAAAACAGAAAATGTGAGGTTTCATTTCCACTCTAGTTATTTCAGCACAAAGTCTAGGTCCAGTCTAGATGCCAAGTTAAACTAATCTCATCTGCCTGTACGTGATTCATTCCCAGCAGATCTGGGTCACTCCAAAAGCTATTAAATGCCACTATTGTATCTGCTTCTATCGCCACCCCTGGCATGGCGTTCCAGACACCTAGCACTCTTTATGTGTTTTAAAAAAAAACCTTACCCTGTACATCTCCTTTAAACTTTGCCCATCTCACCTTGGCTCCTCTCGTCTTTGGTATTTTCTCCCTGAGAATGTTCTGATTGTCTACCTTATCTAGGCTTCATAATTTTATATACGCCCATCAGGTTTCCCTGCAGCCTCTGATGCTCCAGAGAAAACAATCCAACCTTTTCTTAAAGCCAATTCCCTCTAATCCAGACAGCATTCTTCTGCACTCTGTTCCTGCTCCACATCCTTCCTGTTATGGAGACCAGAACTACAGACAATACTCCAAATATGGCCTAACCAAATTCCTACAGAGCAGTAATGTTATACTCGATATTATACTCAATAACCTGACCTGTGATGGCAAGTATACAATATGATGCCTTTACCATTCTATATACTTTTGTTGTCACTTTTTCAGGAAGTTATGAAGCTGGACCCAAATATCCCTTGGTAACAATGCTGTTAACTTTCCCCTTTATTTGACCTCCCAAAGTACAACATGTTAACCTGGTCGGATCAAACTCCAACTGTTATTTCTCTGCCTATTTCTGTACAGGACTGTAATTTTGTTATAATCTTGTGTGTCATCTTATCAAAGGCCTTCTGAAAGTTCAAATGCAGCACATTCACTGGTTGTCCTTGCCTATTCTGATAATTACAACCTCATAAAATTCTAAGAGTTTTGTCAAATAGGTTTGTGCTTTCATAAATCCAAGTTGATTTTGCTCTGCCCTGAACTAATAAAGGACAGGAAAAACATTTTGGTATCTTGTAGATTCATAAATGGTTCCACATGAAAACATGGCTGCTTCTCATTCTGTTTTTTATTTTTTTATTTTTGATCATGTTGATGAAACATTAAGAATATTTATAGAAGTTAATTGTCAATGCAATACTCATGAATTGTCATGAATAAGTGTGATGGCTATTAATATTTGTGCATCTATTGAAACATTAAATCTTAAGGTAATCTCATTTTCTCTGTATACATGTGCAGTAAAATTACCTTTCCAGCATATTTTGTAAAAGCATCCATTTGTCTTGTGGACTTGGTGGTAAATTTCTGAATGCAGATATCAAGGAGTGTCTGTTGTTTTGCAGGAGCAATATGAGCTTGTTCACCGTGCGATAGCTCAGCTATTTGAAAAGGAATTGCAGAGGAGTCGATGTGCCGAAAGGCTATCTGAGACGGTACGTACAGTCTGTAGAAATCTCACTTGTAGAAAGTCACTGCGAATAAAATTTTATTTTAATTCCTTGCAATGTATGATTCATCTCTCTTTGTTGTGGCAGTGGTAATTAGTTTTGACCCCTTAATTATTGTTCAAACGACACCAGATTAATTTTTTGGGAAGTTGTGTAGCGTAATGCAGCTTTACCTCGGACAGTCGTGAGTGGGAGAGACTAATGATAATCATGTCACCAGTTGGAAAAAAAATTGAGGTTATGCATTTTTTTAAATAAAAATGGTAAATTGGATGTATCCTGAAGTCACAAAAAAAACCCCAAAAACTATTGCATGCAGATGGCTGGTTGCTATTTTCCGGAAAGCCTGTTTCCTCTTGTTCATTGAAATGTGGTCACTTACAGTATGGTGACTTGGACATAATGGTGTTTTCAAAGTAATGAACTAAGAGTAATTAAACATCTGGGAAAAGCAAATGGGTGGCAGGAAATCTGGCCTACTCTTAATCATGATTTACCAGTCTTTCTTTTGAGATGCAAATTATTGCACCAAATTATTCAAAACAATTTTTTGTAACTTGGTTTACAGTTGCATGTCGTTTATTTGGGACAATTGCTTGCATTCACATCAGTACAGATTAGTGAAGACACACTTTGAATACGACAGTGCGACTTGGAAGACGAGTAAAAGCATTTATGCTGCGCGTTGGATGTATTGTAATTTAATTCAGTTAATGATTGTATATCAAAATCCCATTGCAATTTATTGGAACATAGGCACGGAAGGAGGTCCATTGTTAACTTGTTAACTCCTTATTAACAAGAAAAGTAACAAATTGCCCTTGTTAAGCAGTGATGCAGCCAAATATATTGCTTGGATCTACTTGTCGCAGGTTACATGCTGCAGTTAAAGGACTAATTCCTATATCAATTCAGTTCCATGAATGAAGAGGAATAGAGAAGAGGGTTCTGCAATATCAGAGTGCAGTCATTTGTTAAGAGGCTGCAATAGTAGTACGGCAATATACAATATGCCCATATGTTGACAAAATATTGTTCCTTTTTTTGGTCCAGTAACCAAATTTCTTTCAATATTTGCGGTTCTCAATCTGTGAGTGTATAATTTTCTTTACCAATAAATGCTTGCGTAACTACGTTATGTATGGTAATGTTTCTTAATGCTGATGCAGTTTACATTTTGAAGGGTATTGAGCACTTTTAATATTGATCATTTGATAATTATTTCCCGTTTGTATTCATATTACAAGGCAGTAAGATGTAAAATAATTCAGCTACTCTATAGATTAGTTATAGTAACATCTCTAACTTCAAACAGCAACTAGTTCAGTTATAACACCTGTTCAGCATAGACAAGTTCAGATCTGAAGGGTCAGTTTCTATGCTCTATGACTTTAATAATCAAATTTCATATTGGAACATCTCTTAACCATGATGCTCTGCTTGGCTTGGAAAGTTGATTTAATGCTCCACAACAGACAAATTCCTTTTTCAGCTTTAGATACATATTATTCAGAATTTACAGTTAAAAAGGGGTATTTGTACTGAATTTCTCCATGTACCATGTAAACCTTTACCTTGTATATCTTTTTACCCTTATTTCCATTTACTTTTGCTAAGAATTTTTTAAGATATTTCTTAATCCATTTGCATGGGTACTAAATCTGGGGCTTGCAGTCTGTTTAGTTCTTATTTTTAGCTTCAGGTTGGCATTGTCTCTTTTTAGATTCGAGCATTGTGTTAGTGCACTGTATATATTCAGCCTCAATAAATTGCGTAATATTACTGTTGCATTTTGTGATCTTTTTTACATAAAATTTTGTCTCTTAAAACAGGTTGAAATTAGTTCTGAAAGTCAAACCATTTCCTTAATTCCTGACACTTCTGATTCGCCACCACCTAAGCCACCACGAGTACGAAGGTAAGTAACTAATTTTTTTTATGTTTGCTATTGGTTTATTATTATCACGTGTACTGGGAACAAATAAAGTGAAACTTATGGAATGTGGTAAATTGGAAGATTGGGATTGCAACCTACCTTGTGGGAGGACTGTTCAGTAGTCTGAACAGCAGTTTGAGTAGAGCCGTTCCCAAACCAAGTGGACACTTGTTACAATGCACCTGTAGAAGTTGGTAAGAGTTGTTAGAGACATGCCAAACTTGCTTGGTCTTCTGAAGAAGCATATGCACTGGTAAGTTTTCTTGGTTACGGCTAGAATGTGGTTGGTTACATTATTGGTGAAACTTGCGCCTAGGTACTTGAAGCTCTCGACCATCTCCACTTGACTGGGGCATGTACACCACCCCCATGTGCTGAGGTCAATAACTAGTTCATTTGCCTTGCTGACACTGAAGGAGAGCTTGTTGTGACACCATGTTATGAAGATCTCTATTTCCTTCCTGTATTCCATCCCAATCATTATTCAAGCTCTGGCCCACTACAGTGGAGTCATCTGAAAAATTGTAAATGGAGTTAGAACAGAAACTGGCCATATACTTGTGTATAGGGAGTCTAATAGGAAACTGAGAACACAGTCCTGTGTGGAGCACCAATATTGAGAATTATCATGGATGATGTTTTGTTGCCTATCCTTACAGATTGTGCTCTATGGGTCAAGAAGTTGGGTCCAGTTGCAAAGGGGGGTACTGACAAGGAGTGTTTGTTTGGGATTATGGTGTTGAAGGTGGAGCTATGGTCAACAAATTAGTGTTGACTACTCAAAGTAGTAGACAACCTTTGATTTGAACAGATGAAAGGTAATTGAAATATTAGCTCTTTCATTGTTTGCATGCCATTGGCCTTTATTGTTTTATTTCAGGTTTTTTTCTGCAGTGTTTTGCTGTTGTCATGTAATGACCATTTCACGGATGAGGGAATTAATTTTAGCCAGGAGGTGGCAGCAAACTCTGCATTCTTTTAACATGTTAATTTTGCATTGAATGATTTTTAAAATATGTATATTTTATAAGAAGTTTAGACTTGTATAAGGTGTCTGTTAATTTGCCATTTTAGCTTTCATAAACAATGGTCCCACATTTGCCACCTTCCACTCTGTGGGAACTATTTGTAGAATCTCTTCGTTTTTGGGAAGGAGATAACTGGTTCTGTTTTCAAAACCCGTGGATTGCAGATCACCATATCCTGAGCATTTATCTACCTTTCTACCTTGATTTTTCAATGCGATTTTCTGACAGCACATCTGTCATTCTGGACTAGTTCTTCTGTACTATTTACTGGTGGGTTTCAGTATCTCCTATATAAGCAGATACAAAATATTTTTATATTTTCTCCTTTATCTATTAGTAAGAGGCCCCCATTAAGGCAAGTTTTTTTTTTCTCTAGTCAATCTCAGGATCTATTCTTTTCCTTGTTGATTTTTTGTTTCCATATTAGTGATTGGGGATATGTAGCTATTGCAAAGGAAAACACACTTAAAATGCATGCAAGTAGGAAAGCCAAAGGAATGTTGGCCTTCATTGCAGAGGAATAGAGTGCAAAAGCCAGGAAGTGTTGTTGCAACTGTCAGGGCTTTGGTGAGCCAACACCCAAAACTAACTGCATACAGTTTTGGTCACAGTTAAGGAAGGATATACTTGTGGATAGTGCAGTGACGGTTCCTTAGATTAAGTCCTGGATAAGACTGAGCCTATATTCTCAGGAGTTTAGAGGAATGAGTATGGATCTTTTGCAAGGTTTGCTTGTTTTCCTGCAGTATGAATCTGTACAGCGGGAATATAGTCTTAGATTAAGGCATTTGCCACTTAAAACCCACACAGGCCACGGGGAGAACATACAAACTCCATATAGACAGCACCCGTAATTAGGATCGAGCCCAGGTCTCTGGTGCTGTGATATCTGGATTTGCTAATTGAAGTTTTCTTAAACTTGGGAAGTCTCCATCGCAAAAGGTAATCGATGCTGAATCATCAGTTTTTTGAGGGGGTTGAGATGGAAATTCTGGATTCTGGGCAGGAAAGTTGAGTAAGGCCAGAATTGCATCTGCTTGATTTATTTGAATAACAGAGGAAGCATGTGGAGGAACACAATCACCCATGTTACTATTAGTCCTTGTGTTCAGTTCCCTTCCAAGAATTGCATTTACACTAGAGCTTAAAATTCTGAACCAAGGGTAAAAGATAAGACTGTTATTTTTGTCCTATTGCATCTTTGGTTTACCACAGGTCTTTACAGCCAATTAATTGTTTGAGGTTTGTTAACTGTTCACTGCATTAGGCAACTGATGCCAACCATATGCTAGGGGCAGCTGACTTAGATAATGCCGTCAAAACCTCTCATTTACAGATTTCATATCTTAGACTTTTCATTTCAATTTCCCCCTTCTCTTGAAGGCAATGACTTTTGAAGAACTTCATTTGTAGGCACCTAAAAGTTTTTACACTAAATCAGAGTATTAAAGCAGTTGTGGAAATAGAAAGAGTAATTTTATAGCCATCTATTATGCATCCACATTTGCCACTGTGATTCAAGCTGATAACTTTTAATTTGAATTGATAAAACCAGCTTTAAAATACAAAGTAAATGAGATGGGGAGAGGAAAACAAATCAAGAACAAGAAATTCCTGTTCCATTGTCTAAATAGCTTTGCAATTTACTTTGGATGTTAAGTTGTGTGCACATTTTACTAAAAGCACTTTGAATAACTTTAATTGCCATAAGAGTATCTTCAGACTGTTACACACATTTTTAGATTGGTCATTTTGTAGTTTTGGTGAATCCTAAGAAAAGGTGACTTTCATTTATTAGTTAATCTACTGAATAGATTTTAAATGACTTCCGTTCGTTAACAAAATTTTTGATTTTGTAATCACATTTAGAGCCATGCGAAGAAAATATTTTCTGTATGTATTGGGTACTTAAATATAAATTAAGGCCCGAAAAAATATTTTCTATATGTATTGGGTACTTAAATATAAATTAAGGCCTGAAAATTTACCTCCGTCTTGGAGGCTGAAGGTTAGATTGTTAGCCAAGAAAGATAGACTTGGCTATCCCTCAGTACAGCAGCTGTAAAAGGACAGCACCGCTGGGGGGGAGAGTTCCTGCCACAGCGTGTGGGGAGTCTGGCCCGGGTCAGCATGGTTGGGCCGCCAGGAGTGAAGTTGCGGGGAGGGCAGGAGCAGAAGGAGGGGGTCGGGGATCATGCCAGCAACTCAGTAGCTCGGGTGGCTGCAAGCGGCCGCCGGGACCGGACAGCGGAACTGCAGCAGGACCTGGGTGCTACAGCCAGTCCGCGGGCAGGCGACCTGGGAACTGCAGCTAGTCCCAGGGCTCTCAAGGAAATAATGGGTTATCAGGGCTGTATGTTGTGACAGACAACCCGACACCTTGCATGTCATTTTAATATTACATTATTTGCAGCCCCCTGGATATTCCGAATTAATAAATTAAGGTTTTGTCAACGAATTACAAATCAGGCTAATTACAAATCAATAACATTAGCCTCCGAAACACGAAGAGCGGAGCATTGGGATCTGGGCATCATGCACAACTGGCCTCAGTAGTCAGCTCACCTCTGGCATCGCTCTCCGTCTGAATACCTCTCCTGTCGTTCGCTGGCCTCGCTCATGTCAGCCGCTTCTCGCAAATCCTTAAATTCCGACTGCCACCGGGAGCAGGACATGGCCTCACTTGCTGCATTAGGTGACACGGCATGACATTCACTGCCATGTCTTTCAATGTAAATTTGCATGGGGACGTGCTTTGGAGGTGTGTGGCGGTTGTTGATCAAGTGAGATTAACAGAGAGAATAAAAATGCTGCTGCCTTGTCAACAAAAATGCACAAAAGCAGTTGGTATTAGTTTGAAATTTTCGACCTGGCTCAGAGACTGGACAGTGAGGGAACCAGCTCAAGAGCAAAGATTATGGAGTGGAGCGGGTCAGTGGGCAATGGATAACAGGACAGCGGGTGGTGGAGCTTACTCCTGTGTCAGCGCGAGTAACCTCTTTGGTCCCTTGAACTAGTATTGTCATTCAATAAGATCACAACTGATTCAACTTGTTCTGATGTGCTCCTGTTTTTCCCACCATCTCTCCACCTGCCGTTACCCTCCACCCCCCTCCCATTCAGTCATTCAGAATGGAGGAGATGTGGAAGCCTTGCGCAAATTGAATTGTTACTTTCATTTTAATTTTTTTTGAGCGTGAGAAATTCTATGTCCCGCCAGCCTTTTTGAAAAAAAAATTAGCAGCTCAAAATGGGGGTGCATCTTCGACACAGATGCGTCTTCATTGCCGGGATATACGGTAACTTCTATCAACAAAGACTGGGAGATTTAACCCCTCCATTGAAGAAGCTAGTACTTTATTTTAACGGCTATAATAATTGATTATAGAATTAAATTAGTGCAGAGTAGAGAATTCTACCAATTAATGATACAGAACATTATCAAAACAAATATTTAATTTAGATTGAATTTCTGTTGTTCTCAATGCAACTTGTGTTAAGTGGAGGGCGTTTGGTGAATGATTTGCATTAATTGGCTAATTGGTTTGAAAGTCAAGGCTATATCTGCACATTTGTAAAGTGAATGTATTGGAAATATATCAACCTAATTAAACCCAAAAGATGAGTTGATGTGCACATATCCATATAATTCCAATTAACAATAATTAGTATATTGCCAAGAAAATTCTGTTTCCCGATTCATTTTTGTGCTTCTCGTGAAGTAATTAATTATTTAATTTTCACTCCTTTTTTAGTTTCGTATTTGTATATTGGTATGCTTATATTTGTCCTTTTTTAAAAAAGTTTGTGGAGCTGTTGCCTCATAATGTTAGAGTCCTGAGTTTGATCCTGTCCTTGGGTGTGCCTGCTAAATTTTATTGTATCCGATAGGAATTTGCACCTTCTTGTGACGGCGTGAGATTCCACCGTGTGCTCTGGTTTCCTCCCACATCCAGAAGACATGCAGATTTGTAGGTTAATTGGCCTGTGTAAATTGCTTTTAGTGTGGACTGGATGAGAAAGTGGGATAACATGGAACTAGTGTGAATGGGTGATCGATCGATTAGTGGGAAAATGTTTGTCATAAGATCAATTGCCTATGATGTAATTGTGATTATACTGTTAATATTTGTGGATTTCCATTTTTCATACCAAGTCTCTCAGAAGCTGTTTAAGTTGCAGTAGTTAAATCCATTGTCGGAAAGAGGAACTTCTGCATTAATTGTAGTAGTTTTATCGCACAAGATTATCGTCCCATCTAGTCTTCATGAATGGTGGTAAAGAGAAGCGAATCAAATCAATTTTGTGGTTTGTACTTTTGGTAAATTCTAGCTCCTCTAAGAGCAGTCAAGAAAATATGATCTTGTCACAACATGGTGGAAGTGAACTGCTTTTTTGGTGTCCAATGGTTTTAAAATAATTGTCCAATGGTTTTAAAAATAATTGTGTACAAATTATGATTTAAGAAATAACTGGCTTGATCTTGGATTGTAAAGGAATTTGGCAAAAAATAAATGAATTGTATCTGAAGTGATAAAGTACTATAAGAAATTGGATATTGCCGTCTCGGAATATTGTGCATATATCATTTGGTTTAAGTCTGGGCCATGTGCTGGCAGAGAATTCTCTACTCTGCACTAATTTAATTCTATACTGTTCAAACTCCGATTTGAAAATCGCGAATCGGGAGGTGCACAAATATCCGGAGGCCATACCCAACCGCGGAATGGCTTGCTGTGACCTATGGAAAGTTTGGTCCAATTCACCTCTGAGTAAGCTGCCCTCACTGACCACTCCACTCTCAGCTTTTGCCTGCAGTGATAACTTGCTCCCAGAGCTTGCTCCTTCTGAAGAGTGCATGTGGATTTGGCTTTGTTGGTGCAGGTGGTAAGTCCTGTTCTAAGAAATTCTTTGACAGCTAGTGAAGGCATGTTCGAGGCTTGCTGGATATCAGGGCACAACAGTACTTGTTAAACGCCGAGGCATTAGGAAACATAGAAAATGATTTAAATGCATTTAATGATATTAAACACGTGAGAGTAAATGTATTTAATTAACTAATGAAAATATGAAGGGAAAGCTCAGAGCGTGTTCCAGTCCATTGAAATAAAAGATATTGCTAAATCTGTAGATGGACACAAAATGCTGGAGTATCTCAGCGGGTCAGGAATTTGGGGTTGAGACCCTTCATCAGACAGCCTAAATCTGTATCTAGTTAATCTAATTACACTTGCCTGGGAAACTGCAGGACGTCCATGAATTCTGTTTAATGCATGGTCAAAATAACAGCATTGTGGATTTCCCTGCAAATATGGGTGTTTATTCACACGGGTGGAAACAATTAGGATTGCCTTTCTGGCTCCTCTTGCAAAAGAAATGTCACTGCTGCACCAATAGGTAGTCAGTTCATTTTAGGAGAAAAATTGAGTTTAGTTTGGGCCCAAACTGGACAGGTTGAGTGAGGGGGCAGATGCAGTATAATATAGATAAATGTGAGGTTATCTACTTTGGCGGTAAAAACAAGGGGGCAGATTATTATCTCAATGGGGTTAGGCAAGGGGGAGGTACAGCGAGACCTGGGTGTCCTTGTACACCAGTCACTGAAAGTTGGCATGCAGGTACAGCAGGCAGTGAAGAAAGCTAATGGAATATTGGCCTTCATAACAAGAGGATTTCAGTATCAGAGTAAAGAGGTTCTTCTGCAGTTGTATAGGGCTCTGGTAAGACCACATCTGGAGTATTGTGTACAGTTTTGTTCTCCTAATTTGAGGAAGGGCATCCTTGTGATTGAGGCAGTGCAGCGTAGGTTCACGAGATCGATCCCTGGGATAGCGGGACTGTCATATGAGGAAAGATTGAAAAGACTAGGCTTTTATTCACTGGAGTTTAGAAGGATGAGGGGAATATCTTATAGAAACATATAAAATTATAAAAGAACAAGCGAGATGCAGGAAATATTTTCCCAATGTTGGGCGAGTCCGGAACGAGGGACCACACTTAGAATAAAGGGGAGGTCATTTAAGACTGAGGTGAGAAAAAAATTTCCACCCAGAGAGTTGTGAATTTGTGGAATTCCCTGCCACGGAGGGCAGTGGAGGCCAAATCACTGGATGGATTTAAGAGAGAGTTAGATAGAGCTCTAGGGGCTAGTGGAATCAAGGGATATGGGGAGAAGACAGGCACGGGTTATAGATTGGGGACGATCAGTCATGATCACAATGAATAGCAAAACTGGCTCGAAGGGCGAAATGGCCTCCTCCACCTATTTTCTATGTTTCTAAATGGTTTGTCTGCCAGCTGCCAAGCACAAAACTCAAACTTTAAAATGCATAGAAGATTATGTCTCTTTACTATTTTTATGCTATGTCCATCATGAGATGTTTTGTGTTCAGATTCCTTAATATTTCACATTGTCATTTTTTAAAAATAGTGCTGCTCTCTAATCCTTTACTTTTGTTTTTTTTCTCCCTGCCTTTTGTGTCTTCCCAAACCATAAATTCCCTTAGCTGCCTGGTAGAAGGAGATGCAAAAGAAGAAATCTTGCAGCCTCCGGAGCCCCAGCCTGTGCCACCCATCCTTACTCCTTCTCCACCATCTGCTTATCCAGCTGTTACCACTGTATGGCAGGATAATGATCGATACCATCCCAAGCCAGTCGTGCACTCTTATACACCACCACTTCCCACAGACCTCAATGAAAACTACAACAAACCTGGGGACACCTTCAAGCAAATTGAAAATTGTGCTGCACAGATTGAACCTATTGAAAAAAAGCTGGAAAGAAAACTTAGTATTGAAATAAAGAAGATACCACTCCAAGAAGGACCTAAAAGCTTTGAAGTATCCGCACCTGATACCAACAGTGCTCTTAATAGATTGCCATCAAGTAAAGTTAAGTCCACATCAGCAACTGATATGGAGCAAACGGGTAAATCAGTGGAAGCCAGCTGTGGACAAATTTCAGTAAACTCAGAAGTCTTGCAACACTCTGATGCTACTCAGGATGGGAAGAATTCTGATGTTACCCTGAGACCAATTCAGTTACCACTTAAAGAGAGAGCCCATGCAATGTGGAACATGCCAAGCCATGAATGTATCCCACCTTTTACGAAGAATTCCATAGATGATACGTTGTACAACGATCAGTGTCATTCTTCAAAAGCATCTGGTTTACCAGCAGAGCCATCATTGAAAAAGGACCCCAGTGTAAATGCTTCGCCCCTCAGTTTTACTAATCCACTCCATTCTGATGATTCTGAGCCAGAGGAGATTGATTTTGGGAACACTGTACCTAAAAATGTTACCAGTGTTTTAACAAGTGCCATTGTTACTGCAACCATACAAAACGAAACTCCTTCAGCAAGAAAAATATCACCTGTGTCTATTGCCCGAGAACATCCACCGAGTACATTAAATTTAGCAGCTGAAAAATGTAAGTACTTCATGTTAAAGAGTGGATATATGATCACTTAATTATTTTTGTAGGATTTATGGTAATAACTGATTATTAATTGCTACTATTTGGTGCCTCTAACCTTTCTTTATGATCAATGCAAAACAAGAATCATAATGTTTCTCTGGTTGAACACAGTTATTGCTAAAAGAATAATGAAATGCATTGCTAAAATGACACATAAATATTTGCTCACACTGCCACCCAGCTTTGTCATCCGCAAACTTAGAGATGTTACATTTAATTCCCTTGTCTAAATCGTTAATATATATTGCAAATAACAGGGGTTCCAGCACTGAGCCTTGCGGTACCCCACTAGTCACTGCCTGCCATTCTGAAAAGGACCCGTTAATTCCTACTCTTTGTTGCCTGTCTGCCAACCAGTTCTCTATCCATGTCAATACCCAATACCATGTCAATACCCAATACCCCAATATCATGTGCTCTAATTTTGCACACTAGTCTCTTGTGTAGGACCTTGTCAAAGGCTTTTTAAAGTCCAGATACACCACATCCACTGGCTCTCCCTTATCCATTTTACTTGCTACATCCTCAAATAAAATTCCAAAAGATTAGTCAAGCATGATTTCCCCTTCATAAATCCATGTTCACTTTGACTGATCCCGTCATTGATTTCCAAATGGGCTGTTATAACAGCATTAATAATTGACTCCAGCATCTTCCCCAGTACTGATGTAAGGCTAACTGGTCTATAATTCCCCGTTTTCTCTCTCCCTCCTTTCTTAAATAGTGGAGTTACATTGGCTACCATTCAGTCCATTGACTACCCTTCAGTTCAGATTCAAGAGAACATTGGAAAATGAACACCAATGCATCCACAATTTCTAGGGCCACCTCCTGGAGTTTTCTGGGATGCAGACCATCAGTCCTTGGATTTAACACTGTCCTTGACGTCCCTCGTCAGCCATGGTTGAGCCGCCTTCCCAGTTTTAATTTTTCGCCAGACTGGGTTGAACAATTTTTGGAGTTCTTCCATTCGGTCTTTCATTCTTTGCCATTGCATCTCCACTGTCAACCCTTTAAGTATAATTTGCCAGTCTATCCTAGCCAATGCCCTTAAGTCTCCTTTATTCAAGTTCAGGACCCTGGTCTTTGAATTAACCATGTCACTCTCCATCCTAATGCAGAATTCCACCATATTATGGTCACTGTTGCCCAAGGGGGCCTTGCACAACAAGATTGTTAAATAATCCTTCCTCATTCCCAGTCTAGGAGGGCCTGCCCTCTGGTCGGTATTTATACGTTTCTCAATTCATTGAATCTTCTAAAGGCATTGCACTGCAGGGAATGCATGGGGATGAGGATAAGTAGTAGAAATGGCAGCCAAGATGTTTGAATCATCTCAAGGGTTTTTAGTAATATACTGTATGATAGTACCATTGCACATTGTTCAATGGTTACTTCTGGTGCACAATAACCACTAATGTGTACTAGTCTGTGCTAGCCAATTTCTAGACTATGTTAACTATTCATGTAATTCCCTTGCCGCTGGTAATGGAAGGTTAGCATGTGAGGTAGCTTCAATTAGGGTAATTTATATTGGGATCATATTACTGGTATTTACTGTTGACTATTCACTATTTCAGTAAAAAAAATATTATTCTTGCAATCTTGTTTCTGAAAATATTGTTCTTTTTATTCAAAAATAATCAGAGGAAATTTGCACAATCACCATGTCTACGAATATAAATATCAAAGAAAAATCCTTGAATCTGAAAAAAAGTTAATATATTGAGCAATACACTACGCACATGTGACTAGATTAGAGAAACAGCAAATAGGCCCTTCGACCCACCGAGTCCACACCAACCGGCGATCCCTGCACATTAACACTTTTCTATACACACTAGGGACAATTTTTACATTTACCAAGCCAATTAACTGGCATACCAGTACATCTAATGAAGAATTAGTTATGACAAATTGTGCTTTCAACCATATGAATTAAGTAAAAGCCATTTGAAATGGGTTCCAAGATTTACAATGGGTGTGTGTGCATGTGTACCATTTTTTTGTATCATTTGGTAAAATAGTAAGATGAAAAGCACTGTGAATGCAGTTGATATGTTTGTGCTCTATTTGCTTGACTTGTTCGCTAAAATGATGTACAATGAGCATGAAACCATAGAAATAGTCTGATCAACTAGACTGATAAAACTGACAACTTAACAGCAAACTGAACAAAGTGAGCATAAATATCTCCAAGTTTGCGGATGACACTAAGCTGGGGGGCAGTGTTCGCTGTGAGGAGGATGCTAGGAGACTGCAAGGTGACTTGGATAGGCTGGGTGAGTGGGCAAATGTTTGGCAGATGCAGTATAATGTGGATAAATGTGAGGTTATCCACTTTGGTGGCAAAAACAGGAAAGCAGACTATTATTTAAATGGTGGCCGATTAGGAAAAGGGGAGATGCAGCGAGACCTGGGTGTCATGGTACACCAGTCATTGAAAGTAGGCATGCAGGTGCAGCAGGCAGTGAAAAAAGCGAATGGTATGTTAGCTTTCATAGCAAAAGGATTTGAGTACAGGAGCAGGGAGGTTCTACTTCAGTTGTACACGGTCTTGGTGAGACCACACCTGGAGTATTGCGTACAGTTTTTGGTCTCCAAATCTGAGGAAGGACATTATTGCCATAGAGGGAGTGCAGAGAAGGTTCACCAGACTGATTCCTGGGATGTCAGGACTGTCTTATGAAGAAAGACTGGATAGACTCGGTTTATACACTCTGGAATTTAGGAGATTGAGAGGGGATCTTATAGAAACTTACAAAATTCTTAAGGGTTGGACAGGCTAGATGCAGGAAGATTGTTCCCGATGTTGGGGAAGTCCAGGACAAGGGGTCACAGCTTAAGGATAAGGGGGAAATCCTTTAAGACCGAGATGAGAAATACTTTTTTCACACAGAGAGTGGTGAGTCTCTGGAACTCTCTGCCACAGAGGGTAGTTGAGGCCAGTTCATTGGCTATATTTAAGAGTGAGTTGGATGTGGCCCTTGTGGCTAAGGGGATCAGAGGGTATGGAGAGAAGGCAGGTACGGGATACTGAGTTGGATGATCAGCCATGATCATATTGAATGGCGGTGCAGGCTCGAAGGGCTGAATGGCCTACTCCTGCACCTAATTTCTATGTTTCTATGTTTCTATAAATGAATGCAAACAAACCAAGGCAAATCTTCGCTTCATCCAAAAATGTTCTGGATTGGGTGCAAAATTGTGCTGGATTGTACAAGTCAACGTTCTGGGTGTTTCACATAGTTGGAGTGGAAATACGATAATTGGACAAAAAATTAGTTTTCCTGTGCCTGAAACTTATGACAGAATTCCTAACTTTCATATGAGTGGCACACCAAAGCTTTTTGAGACGATTGTTGGTTGAAGTTCAAACAAGTTCTTCTGCAGTTGTATAGGGCTCTGATGAGACCACATCTGGAGTATTGTGTACAGTTTTTGTCTCCGAATTTGAGGAAGGACATCCTTGTGATTGAGGCAGTGCAGCGTAGGTTCACGAGATTGATCCCTGGGAAAAATGTTTTCATTGTTGGGCGAGTCGAGAACCAGGGGCCGCAGTCTTAGAATAAAGGGGAAACCATTTGAGACTGAGGTGAGAAAAAACTTTTTCACCTAGAGAGTTGTGAATTTGTGGAATTCCCTGCCACAGAGGGCAGTGGAGGCCAAGTCACTGGATGGATTTAAGAGAGAGTTAGATAGAGCTCTAGGGGCTAGTGGAATCGAGGGATATGGGAAGAAGGCAGGCACGGGTTATTGATTGGGGACGATCAGCCATGATCACAATTAATGGCGGTGTTGGCTCAAAGGGCCGAATGGCCCCCTGCACCTATTTTCTATGTTAACTACAAAGTAGATTTATCAGCTTGTATTGTGTACAAGGATTTTTCATTTAAAATGTGTGCTCGTACTTAAAACTGGTGCCTTAACTAAGCTTTTGGAGATTAAGTTAGTTCTGTTGAATTATGTTGCATTTATATTTTTGGTTAACTGACCAATATGGTTTAATTTGATATTACCCAGTTTAATTAATGTTTTTTTAAATTGGAAATGTTGAAAGACTGAAATAAAAACAAGATACTCGAAATAAACAGCAGATCAAGCAGCATCTGCGTAAAGATGAACAGAATTAACATTTCCAATTAAAACCTTTAGAACTAGAAAATAAAGAAACAGGTCAGATTTAATTTGCAGCGTGATTGTGAGAGAAAGATTAGATAAAGGGAAAATCTGCGATAGGGTAAGGCCACATTTATTGTGAAGATAAGAAGTTGAAGTAATTTAGTTGATGAATTGATAAGGGGGTAGAGAGAAAACACAAGCAAATTACATGAGTGCTGGAGAATTAATAATAGATCAGGCTATTTTAGCAGTGAGAAGAAAACCTGAGGAAATATTGCGTAGCAGATGACGTAGGTGACGTAGCAGATCTGGCCAGTTCTGGCACAATCAAAATAGAAAGTTAAGGCCAGCTGTTGAATTCATTGTTGAGTCCAGAAAACTGGAATGTGGCCAGGCAGTGAATTAGGTCCTGTTCCATTGGGTCTTGTAACATTGCAAGAGGTCACGGTCAGATAGATCTGAGTGGAATGGATAGTTGAAGTGGCTGCCGTCAGAAATCTAGAGATCAGCCCTGCTGCTCCACAAAGTGCCTATGATCTGTTTCTCCAATGTAGTTCATTGTGTGCACCAAAAGCATCACATTAATTTAACAATGTGCCATTGAGTCACTTCTTCACCTGGTTCACATTCTAGTTTCCAGGATGATGGTAAAGGATAATATTGCATCTTTGGGGTGACGTGAGAGAGTATTGATAGGAAGGAAGTAATGAGTGAAGATGGGAAACGAGCAGGAAGTTGCGATGTAGCTCTTTTTAAATGGTAAAATCTCGTTGAAGGTAGCAGAAAATGGGAGCATGATCTGATGCCTGCAGAGGTTGGTGCAGTAAGGAATAGGAGAGTTGTGGTATATCCCAGTCCATAACACAAACCAACTCTCCCAATCGACTCCATCTCCAATTCATGATGCTTCAGAAAAGCAGCCAGCACAATCAAGATCCAGGAGCACTTATACCCCGGTTATTCCCTTTTCTCCTTTTCAGTCCATCAGAAGATACAAAAGTTTGAAAGTTCATACCACTAGATTCAGACACTAACAGGTTCTTCACCATTGTTTTCAGACTATTGAAAGCTTGTAAGCTAAGGATGTGGCCCCTTATAGTTATTTTGCACTATGATCGGTGGCAATATTAAACCAAAATTCTTTCAATACTTTGTATGAAAGGAGAAGGGATGAGAGCAGGGGTAAAGTAGAGTAAATGTGGTCAAGGCCTCTGCTCATGGTAGAAGAGAGGAAACAACAATTGAGGGGCGAAAACATTTACTTCGAGGAATCTGAGAGAATGCAAACAAAGCAATGTGCAAGCTTGAAAGGTAGAGCTTTAGCAAAGTTTTGTTGAAGACAAGATAACAGAAACGGAGAAAATGCGAAAATGAATTGCCACCCTTGGATGGCCAATTATAATGATAGTATCATCGATTTTAATAAATATCTAGACTTTCCACAGGTAAGTCGATTGTAATAAATAGAGACTTTCCACAGACTTCCATATTCTGTGGCTTTTGTAAACTTGAGTTCTTGGATCTGAACTGAGCTGTTCTGTTATTGGGCATCCATCTGTGTTATTGGATGTTTTTCTTCATAAATGAGGCGACCTATTGGGCAAACCCTAAAGCTCTACCTTTCACAACTTTCACATTGTTTTGTTTGTGTTTTCTTTTTCTAACTTCCCTCATTAATCTGTCAACCAGATTACTTAATTGGTTATCCCACGGCAATCCTGGCCTCATTTTACCAGAGATGGCCTTTGTCTTGCACTGCTCGCGAGACAGAATGAAGCTAATTTCAGCCCATCGGAATTCATGTTAATTCCCAAAGGATGCAATCCCCTTGGTCACATTCCCCCCTTCTTTATCCATGCAACTTATTTTCACTCGGGTGGGTCCATTAACTTCCATTTTAGATTCCCTTTGCCATTTACCCACAGTAAGGTTAATTTATAATTGCCAATTAACCTACAGCACATCTGTGGGAGGTATCTGGAGAAGAAATAGAGACATAGATTTGTGCAGATTTCTGCACAAATAGCACATAGTCAAATTCTAAGGTAGACAAAAATGCTGGAGAAACTCAGCGGGTGAGGCAGCATCTATGGAGCGAAGGAATAGGTGACGTTTTGGGTTGAGACCCTTCTTCAGACTCTAACCCGTCAGATTCTAACCTGTGTCTCCGGTGTGAGGGAGCAGCACTGTTAAGCCCTTGTCCCAAAACCTGAACGGAAACCTCTGGAGACCCACCCAAGGTTTCCGTGAGGTTCCCGGGGGTTGCGGTCACTCTCCATGAGTCACCAGAGGTTCTGGTCAATTGCCTGGAAAGCCTCAACCGAAGCGTGAGCTGCATCTACTGACCAAAGATCCCATAGGTTCTTTGCTGCCGACCGCGCCCACAAACACAAACGCATCGCAAAGATGAGGGCCAGGGACAGCGGAGGAGCGCTTTCTGCGTGTTGAAGAGTAAAGTAAATGGCTGCCACAGAGCACGGTAAGTCCTTTAGAGAGCAAGGGAGAGAGAAGGGGAGAGAGAAGGAGTGGAGACAGTTTTAGGAAGTTTAATAAAGTTAGTGGGCATTTTATCTTCCGGTGGATCTTCCAGGTCCTGAAAACCTAAGAAGATTTATTTGCTGAAAACTCCAATGAGCCAATCAGAATGGACGGTCAGCATAGTCGCGGCTTCTGCTATGTTCCTGCGATTATTAAACAAAAAACGGCCGCGACTAAAAATAGATTGCCGTTTTGTCTAAGCCAGTGGTGGGATCGCATTTTTACTTACAGCCAAAAAAAAATATTCTGGATCTAGTATATACCAATATTACTGAAGCATACAAAGCCCTCCCCCTCCCCCACCTGGGTCAGTCTGACCACCTCTCTCTGTTCCTGCTCCCCAAATACACAGCTCTGATCAGATGTGTGAAACCTACCGCGAGGACTGTGAAGGTCTGGCCTGAGGGGGGCTGTCTATGTTTTACACGAACAGTTTCAGCAAACAGACTTCAACTCCCAAGTGAACATCAACTCATACACCTCAACCGTTCTGGACTATATAAAATTCTGCACGGACAACGTCACTACCCACAAAGAGATAAAGACCTTCCCTAACCAGAAGCCGTGGATGAGCAGGGAGGTCAGACTCCTGCTGAAGGCTCGCGACGCCGCTTTTAAATCTGGCGATGCTGAGGGATACAGCTCATCCAGGGCCAATCTGAAAAAGGGAATTGGGAATGCTAAACTCAATCACTAACAGCAGATCGAGGTGCATTTCTGAAACAACTCTGATCCCAGGCGCATGTGGCAAGGAATCAAATCCATTGCCGATTACCATAAAGTCAACACCCCCCCCCCAGACAATGCCTCCCTTCCTGACGAGCTAAACCATTTCTACGCCCGCTTTGACTGGGACAACAAAACTCCAGCCATCAAAGTTGCTCCACCCTCGCATGAACAACCCCTCAGTCCACCTCTGCTGTACAAGATGCACTGAGCAAGGCGAATGAGCACAAAGCTGCCGGACCCGATGGCATCCCCGGGCGGGTGCTCAGGGCATGTGCTGGACAACTATCCCTGGTCCTCACTGACATTTTCAATCTGTCACTGGCCCAGGGTGTCGTTCCCACTTACCTCAAGACATCTACCATTGTGCCAGTGCCCAAACAATCAGCGACAGGGAGTCTCAACGATTTTCGGCCAGTGGCACTCACCCCTGTCGTCGCCAAGTGCTTCGAGCGGCTGATCTTGGCTCATCTCAAAGCCAGCCTCCCCCCCCCACACTGGACCCCCATCAGTTTGCCTACCGGACCAACAGGTCTACAGAGGACGCCATATTGGCGGCCCTACACTCTGCCCTGACCCACCTGGACAGCAATAACACCTACATCAGGTTGCTGTTCATTGACTTCAGCTCCGCCTTTAACACTGTCATACCCGCTAGCTTGATCACCAAACTCAGCGGTCTTGGCATCTCCACCACCCTCTGCAATTGGACACTGGATTTCCTCACTAACAGACCACAGTCTGTTAGGGTCAACAACCTCATCTCCTCCACTATAACACTGAACACCGGCGTGCCACAGGGCTGTGTGCTCAGTCCTCTCCTCTACTCCCTCTTCACCCATGACTGCATCCCTAAGTATGGCTCCAACGCCATCATAAAATTTGCCGACGACACCACGGTGGTAGGACTGATCAGCGACAACGACGAGTCAGCCTACAGGGAGGAGGTCCAGCACCTGACAACCTGGTGTGCCAATAATAACCTCGTCCTCAACTCCCAGAAGACGAAGGAAATCATTGTTGACTTCAGAAAGAACAGAGGGGGCAGACACACCCCCATCCATATAAACGGGACTGAGGTGGAGCGGGTCTCCAACTACAAATTCCTCGGGGTACACATCTCGGAGGATCTGTCCTGGTCCCTCAACACTTCCAAGCTGATCAAAAAGGCGCAGCAGCGCCTTTACGTCCTGAGGAGGCTCAAAAAAGCCCACCTGTCCCCCCCCAGATCCTGACCAACTTTTACCGCTGTACCATCGAAAGCATCCTGACCACCTGCTTTACGGTATGGTACAGCAGGCACCGTAGCAGACAGGAAGGCACTACAACGGGTGGTGAAAACCGCCCAGTACATCATCGTTGCCCCGCTCCCTGCCATGGATGCCCTCCACCGAAAATGGTGTCTGAGACGGGCTGGGAAGATCATCAAGGACCCCTCCCACCCTAACCATGGACTGTTTGCCCTCCTACCATCGGGGAGGCGGTACAGGAGCCTCAGGTCCCGCACTAGTAGTATGAGGAACAGCTTCTATAACAACACCATCACACTGCTGAACTCAGAGTCCCGCCGATAGATTTCTCCAGTCTCTCCGTCCACATTGTCTGCATTCTGTATCTATTTATATATTGCTATTACTACGAACTGACGCGAAACTGCGTTTCGTTGTACCCATACTTGTATCTTGCCAATGACATTAAAGTTGAATTGAATTGAATTGAAAACTCTCTGCGCCCCCCCTCTCTCTGCTCCCCCTCTCTCTGCTCCCCCTCTCTCTGCTCCCCCTCTCTCTGCTCCCCCTCTCTCTGCTCCCCCTCTCTCTCCGCCCCCCCCCCCTCTCCGCCCCCCCCCCTCTCCGCCCCCCCCCCCCCCCCCCCCCCCCCCCCCCCCACCCCTCTCCGCCCCCCCCCCCTCTCCGCCCCCCCCCTTCTCTCCGCCCCCCCTCTCCTCCCCCCCCCCTCTCCGCCCCCCCCCCCTCTCCGCCCCCCCCCCTCTCCGCCCCCCCCCCTCTCTCCGCCCCCCCCCCCTCTCTCCGCCCCCCCCTCTCTCCGCCCCCCCCTCTCTCCGCCCCCCCCCTCTCTGCGCCCCCCCCTCTCTGCGCCCCCCCCTCTCTGCGCCCCCCCCTCTCTGCGCCCCCCCCCTCTGCGCCCCCCCCCCCTCTGCGCCCCCCCCCCCCTCTGCGCCCCCCCCCCCCCTCTGCGCCCCCCCCCCTCTGCGCCCCCCCCCCCCCTCTGCGCCCCCCCCTCTGCGTCCCCCCCCCCTGCGCCCCCCCCCCCCCCCCCCACGCCCCCCCCCCCCCCCTGCGCCCCCCCCCCCTGCGCCCCTAATAGATTTTATTAAAGAGTATTTTTATACATTTTGGTTTCACCATGTAGAAATTACAGCTGTGTTTATACATAGTCCTCCTATTTCAGGACACCATCATGTTTGGGACACACGGCTTCACAGGTGTTTCTAATTGCTCAGGTGTGTTTAAATGCCTCCATAATGCAGGTCTAAGAGAGCTCTCAGCATCTAGTCTTTCCTCCAGTCTTTCCATCACCTTTGGAAACTTTTATTGCTGTTTATCAACATGAGGACCAAAGTTGTGCCAATGAAAGTCAAATAAGCTATTATGTGACTGAGAACCAAGAATAAAAACTGTTGGAGACATCAGCCAAAGCTTAGGCTTACCAAAATCAACTGTTTGGAACATCATTAAGAAAAAAGAGAGCACTGGTGTGCTTACTAATCGCAAAGAACTGGCAGTCCAAGGAAGACATCCACAGCGTGTGACAGAATAATTCTCTCTATAATAAAGAAAAATCCCCAAACACCTGTCCGACAGATCAGAAGCACTCTTCGGGTATCAGGTGTGGATTTGTCAATGACCACTGTCCGCAGAAGACTTCATGAACAGAAATGCAGAGACTGCACGGCAAGATGCAAACCAATGGTTAGCTGCAAAAATAAGATGGCCAAGTTACAGTTTGCCATGAAGTACTTAAAAGAACAACCACAGTTCTGGAAAAAGATCTTGTGGACAGATGAGACAAAGTTTAACTTATATCAGAGTGATGGCAAGAGCAAAGTATGGAGGAGAGAAGGAACTGCCCAAGATCCAAAGCATACACAGTGGTGTGGGTGTTATGGCCTGGGCATGTATGGCTGCTGTGGCTCACTTATCTTCATTGATGATGCAACTGCTGATGGTCGTAGCATAATAAATTCTGAAGTGTACAGACACATCCTATCTGCTCAAGTTCAAACAAATGCTTCAAAAAATCATTGGCTGATGGTTCATTCTACAGCAAGACATTGATCCCAAACATACTGCTAAAGCAACAAAGGAGTTTTTCAAAGCTAAAAAATGGTCAGTTATTGAGTGGCCAAGTCAATCACCCGATCTGAACTCAATTGAGCCTTTTATATACTGAAGAGAAAACTGAAGGGGAATACCCCCAAAACAAGCATAAGCTAAAGATGGTTGCAATACAGGTCTGGCAGAGCATCACCAGAGAAAGACCCCCAGCAACTGGTGATGTCCATGAATCGCAGAATTCAAGCTGTCATTGCATGCAAAGGATATGCCACAAAATACTAAACATGACTACTTTCATTTAACTGACATTGCTGTGTCCCAAACATTATGGTGCACTGAAATGGGGGGACTATGTATAAACACTGCTGTAATTTGGTGAAACCAAATTGTATAAAAATGGCCTTTTATCAATATCTGACAATGTGCACTTTAACCATGTTTTTTTTCTATTACAAATCTCAAATTGTGGAGTACAGAGGCAAATAAATAAATGATTGGAGGGCACTATGTTCTATTCATCCCTCCAGAGTGGAACTAACCTGTCATCTCTCTCCCTTTCCCGTAACTTTCAGTCTGAAGTAGGGTATCGACACAAAACTTCACCATTCCTTCTCTCAAGAGATGCTGCCTGTCCCACTAAGTTACTCCAGCATTTTGTGTCTATCTTCAGTTTAAACCAGCATCTGCTGTTCTTTCCTACACATCTCTCTCCCATTTGTGTCAAAGTCTTCAAACTTGGAAGGTCAACTCTGTTTCTCTTTTCACAGATCTTGTCTGATCTGTTAAATGTTTTCAGCATTTTCTGTTTATATATTGTTTAATATAACATATTGCCATATTCTGCAACCTGCAAAATTATGTGATTGCTTCATCCTTCCGAATTTGCAGAAACGTGTATTTGAACACAGCAATGCATGCACTCAGATTTTGAAGTAACTGCATTAGTTCCTGTAATCTGTGGGATAGTAAATTAATTTCATTTTAAGCTCGACCCCCTTGTAGAGGTTTTTTTTAAATTACTTGGTGAAAACAACTAATACATGGCTGCAGCAAACCTTAACAGTAATATTGTTTTCATGAACAAATTTTAAATTTTTATTTTGATTTTGAAAGGTTCGGGGAACAAAGAAGACAGCCCACCCCCTTTGCCAGAGAGAACACCTGAATCTTTTGTGGTGGCTCATGAATCTGGTAAAGGTTTTCACTCGTAATTATTATAGAGTTATTTTGTCACTATTCATGGAGATATCAGTGGTATCTGCTTCTTTATTGGGCTCACACAACCCTTTAGATGGTGCAGATTTTCTTGTGTTAAGTACTAGAAATGGAGAGAATTTTAGTTACATAACACCTGCCTTTTACATTGGGTGAGTAGTTATGCAAATTGTATAGAAGGTTTCGATCAAATAAGTTAAATACAAACATCTAAATATAACTCAGGTTGGTCACAACTGATGACTTTTCAGGAGTAAACTTTTCGAGTGATTGGATAGTATTTACTAATTAAAATTGCAATAGTTTTATAATTGACTGATTAATGGACATGCTTGTGGGAATTAATTGAAATGGTCATATCTTTTTGTAGTGTTGAGCAAAACATGAAGTGTTGGAGGGGTCAGTGGGTCAGGCAGCATCTGTGGAGGGAACAGACAATGTTTCAGATCGGGATCCTCCTTTGGATTAGGAAGGAGAGAAAGCTGGAAAAGAGCTGATAGTGGGATAGGTGGATATAGCTGAGGTGAGGGAGGGGTTAATTGATGGCATAAGTGACAGAGGAGACAAAAGTGTGAGTTAAGGAGAGAAGAGTAGTGCAACATAAACCCAGAGAGACAGAGTGCAAGTTTTCAGCAAAACAGGTGACTAATCTATGCTGGGTCTTGCTAATGTAAAGGATGCCACATCAGGAATGCCGAATGCAGTAGATGAGGTCTGAAGAGATGCATGTGCACCTCTGTCTAACCTGGAAGACTGCTAGGGTCACTGGTCAAAAGTGAAAGAGGGACTATTGTTGCATCTCTTGTGATTGTAGGGGTGAATATCTGGAGAAGGGGCCAGTTGGGTGGGAAGGGGTGAGAGGCCATTAATGGTCCCCATGGAAAGTGGAAGGTGATAGAGATGGAAAAATGTGATTAGTGGTGGGATCATGTTGGTGGTGGCAGATATGTCAGAGAATGGTGTGTTAGATGTGCAGATGGGATGAAAGGTAAGGCTATCCTTGTTTCTTCTGGGGGAGAGGGTGAGGAAAGAATTATGTGATGTACAGGAGACATGAGGGCTCCACCACAACAGCAGGGGGAAGCCATTTTCACTGAAGAAAGAGGACATCTCGGATGGCCTAGAACAGAAAGCCTCATGTTGGCAGCAGATGTGGCAGAGATGGAGAAATAGAGGTTAATGTATGGCGTCCTTGCAAGAGGCAGAGTGGCAGGAGATGTAGTATAGGTAATTGTGGGAATCACAGGGTTTGTTGTTGGCATCAGTTGATCGTCTGTCCTCTGTAATATTGTACAGTCGTTTGTTTTCCACTGGGTGGTGCTCTGTAGAAACCAAATGGATCATCAAAGATTAAAACTCTGATTATCTGTTGTCTAATTATTTGAAAATCTGGACAGTTTGGCACCTGTGGGAGCTGATTCCAGTGTAAATATCACTTATCAAATCCCTGGTTGTTCCATGTCCAATGCCATCAGAGTACCTAGTGTTGTTGGATTAATGGATTTTTATCATAATTTCCGAATGTAATTTTAACTGCACTCCACTTTAGAGAATTGTTTTGTGTCCCTTTCTCTAACTACTTTAACTATAAACACTGAATGAAACTCTTTGTGCTCTTCCCATTGAATGAAACTCTTTATTTTGCTTTTCCCACCCTGATGAGGGCATAGTTTGCTTTCCAGTTTGAAAATCTAGGAACTAATGCACTGTTAAATAGTGGAAAGAATGCATCTCTGCAGTGCTATTTATTACAGTGGAACATGGGTTTAATAAACTGGAATTTTAAAAACAGAATATCATTTATCACGACCATAAAGAATGCTGTAAAACCCTGAACAGTTTGGGCAGCATCAATAGGGCGAGAGGCTTGAGTTAATGCTTCGGGACTGATCAGAACTGATGTAATCAGCATGTTTTGCTGTTTTCAGTTGATTGCTTGCAGCACCTTCGTGTGGAGAAATGCTTAGCCTATATCTTGATTCTTTTCATGATTTCTCTGAGATCACCTGCAGTGTTCTTAAAAAGCTAAATTAGGTATAAGCACATGCACTGCTCTTTCCCCAGGATATTTCACTATTCTTGCACTATTCCTCTCACATGTAATTGAGATAACCTGAAGGTTTGATAGGGTAAGAAGTAAATGTAAATTAGTTTGTTCTCTAAACTATAATTTTATTCAAAATTGGTCACTCACCAAAATATTTGTATGACTGACTTGGCAAATGAAACTGCTCGTTTAAGAAGGAATTGCAGATGCTGGAAATATTTTCCAATTTGTGAAAACTGAGAGTGGATCTTCCAATCCCCATTCTTGGTGAAATCCTTCCTCCATCTTAGGACCTTTGCTCATCGATAATGAGCTTATAAAATAAAAATAAAATGATACATTTTTTTTCTTTAATTCATTTATCTTTCATTTTTAATTCACTTTTCAATACCTGGAAAATGGCTAAATGACTGATCTTGAACTCAAGATGTAAAAAGTGCCATATGTTGATTCGGAAAACACTACAAAAAATACTACAAACCTTTGCCACTGAAGCACAAATATTTTCTCCAATTTGATCCATTGTATATATATTTTTCCGTGAGTTATTCTTAGTTTAGAATTTAGAGATACAGCACAGATACAGACACTTCGGCCCACCAAGTCCACGGTGAGCCATTCACACATTATATTATCCCTCTTTCTCATCTACTCTTTACACACCACAATTTACAGAGGCCAATTAACGTACAAACCCGTATGTCTTTAGGATGTGGGAGAAAACCAGATCACCAAGAGGAAACCCACACGGTCATAGGATTAACTTGCAAACTCCTACACGGATAGCACCTGAAGTCCGGACCGAACCCGGGACCCTTGGCACTATGAAGCAGCAGCTCCAGTAGTTGCTCCGCTCTGCTGCCCAGTTGCGCTACCTTGCCGCTGTGAAATGTTCTTTTGATACATTCCAATTTACTTGAATAAAAGATTAATATTTGTAAAGTGATTAGCACATAGGTGAATTATGGTTAATAGTCTCAAAATTAGAATGTGTTATAATTTGCTGTGGGCATTACTTCTAGTATTATAGCATACTTGCTTTAGAATTGAAATGTAACAATTAAAAAGAAATAAAAATAATAGTCAATGGTTTAATGAATTTTCTTTTCAATATTAATCCATTTTTAATTTCATCAAATTAAATGTTGGTAATTTCCCATAGATTCTCCTGTTAGACCTGGTCATATTGGAAAGTCTGCAGAATGGAGTGGCTTTCCACAACCACAGTCTGTTGAGCAATTAAAGATGGTGAGGAGTAAGGTAATAATTGTGTACTCCGGTGTAGCACTATATATGTAAATCAAAAGCATTTAGTAATAACCATATTCAATTTTTGAAAGATATTTCAACACTCTTCCTTTTTAAACAGAGCCTGAAAAATCCCCGAAGTCAAAAAAGGAGTGAGTAACCATTAATACATTTAAATACTGGAAGTGTATTTATTCCTTTTCTACTTTATTTCAAATGTTTTTTAAATTAAGTGAATGAAAAGTTGACAGAATGAAAGGTTGCCTTCCCTTTTTCTTAAGATTTGTGGCATGAACAAATTCCCTCTTTGCAGTCCAAACTGGTTTGAATTTTGACTGTGAAATTCTATGATATAGGATGAATGAATAAAGATTGAGGTATTTACTTTTCTTAATGTATTAGTTACTTTAACACAGTAACGGAGTTGAGTTGTTGGTGGCACAAGAGACTAGATGCTGGAATCTAGAGGAAGGAACAAAGTGCTGGAGGAAATCGGCAGTCAGGCAGCATCTATGGAGGGAAATGGATTGTCAATGTTTTGGGTCAGAAACCTTTATCGGGATTGAAAGAGTAAAGGGGAAGTAGCCAGTATGAAATGATGAATATGAGGATGAGGTGATAGTTGGATCCAGGTGAGGAGGGGTTGCAAATGGAGTCAGTGGGGGAGGGAAGGATGGAAGCAGTGTATGGCGCTTAGGTGGAGGCAACAAAGTGCTTTGGGTGATGGATTCTGTTAGGCAAGAAAGGTGAAATCTGGAACTAAATAAGAGGTAAAATGGGAAGATGGGAACAGTGGAAAGAGGGGACCAATTGGGAGGAGGATGTGGAGGTGCAGTGGATGGGGAAGGGGGAACAAAACGAGGGGTAATGGCGTTGAAAAGAAGGAAGTGTGGAGAGGACCTAGGTAGATCAGAAGGTGAAAGGGCCATAGAGGTTATCTAAAATGGGAGAATTCAATGTTGATGCAGAGCACCTAGGTGCAATTGGCCTGCTGTTCCTCTGGTTTGTGTTTGACCTTACTCTGGGGAAGGCCAAGGACAGGCAAGTCGTTGTGGGAATGGATTTGGGTCAAGAATTCCAGGTGGTCATCTTGGATGGATCTTATTAGCTCAGCAAATCGTTTGCACAGTCTCCGCTTGGTCTCACTGAGATAAAAGAGGCCATATTTGGAGCACTGAATGCAAGAGACGAAGTTGGAGGAAAATAACGTAAATCCCTGCCTCATCTAGAAGGCCTGTTGAGGTCACTGGGTGGTAGTGAGGGAGGAGGTGTAAGGACAGGTGTTGCACCTATCATGGATGCGGGGGAAAGTGCCTAGGGAAGGTTGAGTAAACGATGGAGTCACAGAGAAAGTGGTTCCTGAAGAAAGCAGAAAGAGGTGGTGAGAGGAAGATGTGGTCGGTGGGGTGATCACGTAGTGGCTGGTAGAAACGCCGAAGAATAGTACTGGAAGCAGAGGTTGTTGGGGTGAAGGGCAAGGACCAAGGAAACACTATTCCTATGCTGTCTGGGGAAGGCAAGGTGAGAGAAGAAGTGGGGGAAGCAGGAGATGGTGGGCGAGGGCTGCCACAACGACTATGTTGTGGGTTGATTATAACCATCAATGTCCATCAGCTGGTGGGCAACACATCCAGGCTTAAAGAGAGAAAGCCCTGAGAAATGTTTGGAAACAGATTGATTATTGACAGATTGCACGGCGTGTTGCAAATTGTTTTGTTGGGATTCATTCATTGACTATAGACTTTTACTGTGTAAAAGCTGGGTGGTTAAATAAATTTATTATGACTGGGCCAAACAGATTGGAAACAGTGACCAGTCATCAGTTTTTCTGAAGCATGCTAAATTTACCACTTGTAACAACATCTTAAATTACTCTTCTACGTACTGACCTCTGATTGAGGTAATTCAAATCTGCAGTGTTGTTAAGTATCCTCTATTTTCAGATGTTCACCTTTGTGCTTGAGAGGTTGCAATCCATTAGTGAAGGTATTCCCACGATAGAGCTGGACAAAAATATGAGAAATGTAATAATGGTTGTCTGTGTTTAGTCAGGATGCTGTGTGATTTGGCAGGAAACATGGTGGTGATATTCTCCTGCAGCTCTTGACTTTCTCATTGGTTAAGTTTGTAGGTTTTCAAAATGCATGTTTCCACAGAACAGACTGTTAAGAGTACAAACTGCGGCCTTTTGTCTAAAACATGCTTAGCATCTTGACTCCTATATCCAAAATGGTCTGTTGAAATCGTCGGCTATGGTAAAGACGTCAGAGTAGGTTATCTGGTGTCTGTTGACAATGGCGGGCAGCTTCTCCTGAACTTCCTTGGGAGATAGAGACAGCACTTCACTGCTGGATGTAATAGATATGCAGGGTAGGAGTTGGACGACCACACCATGAAGAAATCACCATGAAGTTACCGTGAAGCAGGTGCTTCTACCTCTCCCTGATGCACAGTCCAGTCCATACGATGAATTGTGAAACCTTTGGGCTAGAGGGCTGATCCTGGACAGCGGAGGTGAGGCAAGTCTCTGTGAAACAGAGAAAACAGCATTCCCTCATGTCACTGTGAAACGGACGTGCCCTTGTGTCTTTAACCTCATATTCTAGGGACTTTACATTGGTTAGTAGAATGACAGTGACCTGCAAGTCCCCTGCATTTCAGTGTTACTTGTAGGCCGCCCCATCTAACACATTTACGAGCACAATGGAGGCTCCCCGGTGTTTCCCGGTACTGTAATTACTGTCACCCTCCAATGTCAGCAATTCTCCTGCAATTGGGGATTCTCTAGCTGTCAGGACCTTAGTTGCCATCAGTTAACCGTAATCCATTTAAATGGATTAGCAGCTTGGCAGTTACAGCAGTGATTTGTGTTGTTTCTTTTAACTGAACAAGTTCAAAACTGCTGTATTTGATCTTGACCTGGTCTTCTGCTTGCAATAGGTCGTCACAGTATGGCACCATCTTTTTCTCACGTTAATTATGCTAACCTACAAGCATTTAAGTGATGCAAGAAAGAAAGTCGAGCCAGAAAAGTATAAAGATCCTAAAGTTTGAAGTTTAGGAATGATGAGATATGGGTACAAAATAGAAAAGTTGACCATGAAGGAGAGTCTCAGATAAATATTCTTCCTCGTGAATAGGGTGCTGCTTTTACTTTAAAGACCCACTCCCAGCCTGATTAATACAACTTGGTATCCAAGAATATATGGAGCAAGGTGAAACTTGCTGATGAGTCTCGTAGATTGTCCACCACTTGCATATTTTAATGTGTTCATGTTATGCAGATTGGTTGTGAGCCTCCACAGCTGTTAAATACATTGATTGGTGTGCAGTTCATTAGTATACCTAATTGTTGTTTGAAAAATCTTTGGTTCGTATTTGCTGAAGGTAGACACCCAATGCTGAATGAGCTCAGTGGGACAGGCAGTATCTCTGGATAGAACTAATAAGTGATGTTTCAAATTGAGACCCTTCATGTGTATTTGGAATTAAATTCCTAGATTTCATTAGGTATTCATCTTATTTCAGATACTCCTGAAACAGGAGACTGCGGAAGGCCCTCGGGTCTGTTGGGATTAGCGACTGCTGTAACCAAGGGTGAGGTAGGACATACTCCAGAAACAAATGCAAAACGAAGAGAACGTTGTTCAGATTTAGGTGGGTATACGTAATAGTATGAGTTTGCAACAAGATTTGTAATTTTGGATGAGTATAATCATTTAAATGTCACAATACTTTATCGTGAAAGATGTTGAAATCACTTTTTTCACAATAGGATAATTGTCCCAGCTGCAATAAAATTTATATCCAAAGAATTAATTTTAAACTTGTATAAAAGCAGTGCTTTGACATTTACGACTTGCCATCCCTTTGGTTTGGTAGTGAGGAAATACTTCCAAAGTGTGCTTTGGTACATTGAGGCATTGGGGCAAGTTCATTTCGTGTTATCGGTTTGCTGTAAGTTTCTCCAAGCAGAGGATTTATTTTTTAAATTTCTATTTTTACTCGGAAGATCAGGCACCTGCCTGATGTGAAACCCACAAATACTCCTGGTTCAACTTATCACTGGGGCAGAATAATTTGAATATATTTTGCATGAAACTGTTAGAAAAATAATCAATTAAGAATCCTAGTTAAGGAAAATCTTTGTATTAAATTTATAATTAATATAAAAATGTGTTTTAATCAGATGTTTTGGAGATAAATGGTAGAAAACTGCATATCTAAACATTTCTTTAAATATTTTGTGTAATTCAGCATTTGTTTTAATTTCTTGAATGATTCTACTGTTAATATTTGGAGTAGTTTAGAAAAAGTAGTACATGCTTTCACTATATTTAACCTGGCTGCAAAATCCTTGGTGTCGAACCACAACTTTTGAAATTGAGAATGTGGTCTAACCTGTATATGATATTTGAAATGGTTATTGGTCAGCTCAAAGGATTTTCATTTTATTAAAGTGCCAGACTGATGAGATCTTTGACAGCACAGCTGTTGTAACTTTGTAGGTATCGATCAAATTGGTATTGTTCTGGTGGATCCGCACAAAATTCAAAATAGTTGCAGACTAATCATTTTTCGGACTATGTAATGAGATAAAGATCACATTTGCTTAGAATGAAATAGTTTCCTGCAATGAATTGGGCTTTGTCAATGGAATAGTGATTTATTATTACATTTTTCTTATCCGGCTGGAGTACTTAATGTTGTAAATGGAAAGGGAGTATTAACTACCAAATTACCAATTCTAACACATTTGATTATAAAGACCTGCCTCCTTCCCCACCCTGCTGTCATTTTAGATTTATTAAACGCCTGCACATGATTGAGATTTACAGTGATCTACAATGTAACTATACATGACTGAACACTTAAAAAAAAACACTTTTCAATCCACGAGCAGCATATCAAGAAGAAAGTAATATGATGGTAGCATGGAAATAATGTAATCGGTTTAAATTTGGGATTGAAATGTTTTGCTATTTTTAAAAAAATATGAACCAGAGTGCCTGCAGTATGGAAATGCATGTTAGATCTGCATGATACTGGGCAACTAACTAATTGCTTCTAGATAGTTCGCTCATCTAGCTTAAAGACCCCTACATTTATATGAACAATTTGGTGTATGTGGCTCTGGTAGTTATTAACCTACCAAACATTAATATCAAATATTTTGTTACAAATCTACTGGAGGGAAAGAAATTGATTATTATGAGAAATTATTGTGTGGCGTGGTTGGGTTTATTCAACTAATTATTTAAAGCTCTGTTCATTTTTCATCTGGAGTTGAAGTCAGTAAAGTTTACAAATCTTACCAATGGCTTCAATATTGTTCCTAACTGCAGCATTTATGGTATTTGGTAACAATGGGTGAACAACTTCACTTGACAGTTTTGAGTTTTTCTTTGTGAGAATGTACTGGCTACTCAATTATTTATCCCCTTGGTCTGATCACTTGACATTGTCTGGAGAAGACAGAAGGGCTCAAAACGGCAAGGCAGTCAAAAAACAGGTTTTATTTGGAAAGAAGCTCTGAAATTTTCCTGACTCAAAGAATGTGAATGATACTGATTATAAACAAAATCTCATGGTTGAGACCTGCTGTCTGATTATCTTGATTCTTGGCAGCCTCTTTTTGTCTTTAAAGAGAGTGTCTCCCTGGATGTGAAAAGATAATAGTAAATCCTAACCTGCTGTCAAGCTTTAGTTCAAGGCCCTACCTTGTGTAGTTTTGAGGATATGTATGTTTGATGAAATTTAGCCTTAATTATAATTGAAAACTGGGTTCCTTGCAAAAGTGGATATGATAGAAAAATGTTATAATTAAAATACCAGTGAAAAGTAAATATTGTGTCCATCTAACATGCAAAGCATATTTTTATTTGCTTGCTTTGCAGTTTTCTTTCTTTCCTTGCTTTCCTTGGCTGTCAGCTATCTTTATAAATGGTGAAAGTTTCCTGCTCAAAAACAGGCCAAAATTATGACGTTGCTTAATGTTCCATAATTTTTGTGCACTTAAAAATTACAATCCGTATAGATAAACTTGCCTCTATTGAAAGAATATTCAATCAACACAGTGGGAGACAGCAATCTCTTGTTAATATTACATATTCTTGTCCTATTACGGAAACATATTGGTCACTGTTTACAAGTGTTTATATAATTTCTGATTGTCATTAAGGCTGATCGTTAAATTTCCAATCATCACTGTTTTACTCAAAAGTCAAGAAAATACTGTGAAACTTTTGAAACTTGTAAAAACTGATTTCCTTAGATCAGTAGAGTATTTAAAATAATGTGGATTTTAAAATAACAGCTATTACCAGTATAATTAAAGAGTAAAGCAAAGAATTGTAGAAATGTTACTACACATTTGACCCATTAATTCCATGCAGCCTAAAAAGAGCTTCCCAACTTTCAGCAGTCGATCTCTAGTCATATCATGCAGGTCATAACCCCTCATGTGAATATCCAAGTACCTTTTAAATATGGTGTCTTATCTACCACACTTGGGTAACAAATTCCATACGCCTCTCAATCACTAGATTATTACTCGTCCGCCTACCGGTTATTTTAAATCATCACCCCCTGCTTTTAACCCCGAGGTTAAGGGAAATGGGTTTCTTCAAAGGTACCCCATCTTGGTTTCTGATCAGTTTCCTGTGAACATATCCAGTCCTTCCTCATCACTGAAAAAATTATTTCTTGGCAAAATCCTTGTGAATCCTCTTTCCTGTATTGGGGTGGCCACACCTGTGTATGTTACTCAAGCTGTGGTATAATGTTGTTCACAATTGCAACAAATCTTCCCTACCATGACCAGTAATCTTGGATGCTTTTTGTAACTGCCGTATTGATCTTAAGGATCTGTAAATCATTTTTTCTGTTCTTCTACACCTTTCACTATCCTCCATTTATTGTTTTCTTTTACTAGTTGCCCTTCTTCAAATCTACTACTTTGGGTTAAAGTTCATTTATAGCTCTTCAACATAACAACTATATGTGCCTGTCCTTTTCTAACCAAGTGATTAATTTTTCAAATCATCTCTGATTTCTGTTCATGCCCACAGAGGATGAGTACTGCACCTTTGAACCCCTGATTAAAACGGGCTTCCAAAATATGTTAATCAAAGCCCTATGCACAAATAAATGTTCAGATGCTGGAAATATGAAACAAAAACAGAATGTTAGAAAAACTCAGGAAACATTTGTAGAGAAAGAAATAATGATGTTTCAAATTGATGACCATTGATTTGAATAGAATATATCACCTTTTTCGTCCCGGGACTGAGACAATTTTAAAATCAATCTCCAAAAATCTGGCCTTTTTTGAGCAGCCTGCTAGAAAAACCTCTCAAAAACCAGTGTTAACTGTGGGAAATGTACATTTGTCAACCTTCATACCTCAGAATTCAGTGATATTTCAAACATGACCTTCCCATAACAAATTCATGCTGATTTCCCTTGATTAAATTGTGCTCCTCCAAGTGAAGATTTAGACTGTCCCTCAGAATTGATCCCAATAATATACACACCTCAGAGTTAGCATTTTGCTTGGTGTGTCCCTTTTTAAAAGCTTTGGAACATTTTAAGCCATCCAATTCTCTAGCATCACTGCAGGGCAGATATAAAAAACATGTTCAAAAAAGTGATTTTTCCTTACTGCTTTTAACAGTTTAGGATATTTCATCAAAGAAATGCAGGAGCTTACTATATTTATCCAAACCAATAAATGTATCCCATATATGCGAATAGAGGATCTTAACCATTCATTCTTTTCCCATTCTAATTTTGCATGTCCATACCCTTTCTATAACTGGAAGTTGGGAAGTTTATTATGGAGCTTGATCAAAAAATTATCTTCAGACTTTATAATTAACTAATCATTTTGGCATGGTCAAATACAGATATACTGGGATCATATTATTTGTCTTGATCATGTGATTATAAATATCTTAAAATACTTTTAAACCTCTTCTGCTTTTTAACCGAAGCATGACTCTGATTTATGTTTTTTTCTGAAAGTAAATTTCGTAGTATGCCATAACCTCCATGCATGCATGCTTGTTTTCTTTATACACCTGTCACCTCAAAAATGCTCTTAGATTTTAATCCAACTTCATAAGTGACCTCCTCTTATCAGACAGCGGGTTCCTTTCGAAAATGAGCATGCTGAGAACTGTCCTTGTATCCTGTCTCCAAAAATCAGGTAAGGACCTTCGTCACGGCCCCAACATTTAATAATAAAATCACCTGGAGGTGAGTGATTGTGGATTTAGGGACAAGAAAGTAAAATCCACACTCTTAAAACAAGTACTCTTAAAACTAACTAAGTTACTTTACCTTAATTTAACAACATTTGATGGGGTTGAAGAGTGTAAAAGAATTTTAGACCATCAAAATATTAGTTCTTGCAATTTCCAGTCCTGCCCTTTCTATTAGGATTTTATTGTGCTTGTATAACAGGTTAACTTTAATCTATCTTTAAGTAATCAAAGATGGCTCTAACTATACAATTTCAGTAATGTATCACCAACAGAACAAAAGCATGGTAACACCCATTAATTTGGCTGTTTAACTGGATAATAACTGGTTTGGATTTCTGGTTGTTGTTTGGGTGTTGAGAGGTGGATGATGGGGGCTTTGAGAAGGTAAATTCTCTTCTGGAGGGCAAAATCTAAACTTTTGCCACTCTTAATTCTCAGTTCCTCTTTGACATAGAAGTAAGGAAATGTGTTTGCAGACAAAACAGAATTTTCACATTGGGGAAAATAGAAAAATTGCTCATTCATCTAATTTCCATCAGTTCACATCCTTTCCCATTTTGCCATTGGTATAGTTGGATTTTCAAATGAGAATGTGGTCGTTTTTTTAAATAAAGACCATTGGTAAATGTTATCAATAACTGATTTATTCCACCCACAATTCTGTTCATATTAATTGAATGTATGTTATTCAATGTCCTCACACTCTTGAGCTCAGTAATATTCTCATTGATTCAGTATTATACTGTTATAAAATTCAATCTTTGTGAAATTATCAAACACTTCCAGTAGTTATTTTATAGGGGACATACACATTTGATATTTTCGTCCTTAATTCGGTGTAATAGCCCAAAACCTATTTCTTGTTTTGTTTTCATAGACTATCATTGTCATAGCTTGTATAAAATGCCAAAAAATTAACTCAGTTGACTGAAACAAATCTACTTAGTCTTTTCAATTTCATTGATGTTAGAATTTTCTCATTTAAGTGTATAGGTCCCCATTTATGTCTATTTATAAACAATGTCCTGCGATGTTTCAGTTTGCTTTCATCTGCTGTTGTAATTTCCCTTCTCATTTTTGCTAATTTGCAATTTCTTGCTCTAGCTCTTGCTGCAATTTCTATTTTAGTGAAACATCTAAGTGGTTTTGTTCAGCATTGTAATGGTTTCATTCCAGGCATGAAACAGGGTGAAAAAAACAAATCAGCGAGCAAAACAAAAGTCACAAATTATTACCCCATTCCATCTCCCATTACTTTTCTTTAACTTTGAATTGTGGCGGTAAATTATAATTCTTACTGTTACTTGAAATCTTATTTGTTTGAAATGTGTTTGCTGATTAACATTAATAAGGACTCCGGTTTGCTTGACTTATTGCTCACTGCTACAATTTTAAAATTGGAAATCTTATTTTGATAAGTAATATCAAACGTATTTTGCAATAGCCCTAGGTAACTTATACAAATTTTGGACATGCAAACCTGAGAATTCGGTAATTTCAACAAAAATTGAAAATTGTTTCAAAAATACTCGGACTGTGTAAAGACAATTATAAAACTGAATATGATGAAATGATAGATGGTCAACATAAAAGATAAGATACCTTGAGTCTTTTTTAAAATTTCATGGCCTAAAATTTCCAGAATTAGTGCCTGAACTAGAGAAAATATTACCTGTCTAAACGTATAAACCCAGAGTGCATTTTCTCTGTGCTGTCAGTCATCTACAGTGGCTTGCAAAGTTTTCATACCCCTTGAACTTTTCCACATTTTGTCATGTTCCAACCACAAACATAAATGTATTTTATTGGGATTTTATGTGATAGACCAACACAAAGTGGCGCATAATTGTGAAGTGGAAGGAAAATGATACATGGTTTTCAAATTTTTTTACAAATAAAAAAAACTGAAAAGAGTGGTGTGCAAAAGTATTCAGCCCCCCTGACTCAATACTTTGTAGAACCACCTTTCACTGCAATTACAGCTGCAAGTATTTTAGGGTATGTCTCTACCAGCTTTACACATATAGAGACTGACATTTTTGCCCATTCTTCTTTGCAAAATAGCTCAAGCTCAGTCAGATTGGATGGAGAGAGTCCGTAAACAGCAATTTTCAAGTCTTGCCAGAGATTCTCAATTGGATTTAGGTCTGGACTTTGACTGGGCCATTCTAACACATGAATATGCTTTGATCTAAACCATTCCATTGTAGCTCTGGCTGTATGTTTAGGGTCGTTGTCCTGCTGGAAGGTGAACCTCCACCCCAGTCTCAAGTCTTTTGCAGACTCTAACAGGTTTTCTTCCAAGATTGCCCTGTATTTAGCTCCATCCACCTTCCCATCAACTCTGACCAGTTTCCCTGTCCCTGCTGAAGAAAAGCATCCCCACAGCATGATGCTGCCACCACCATGTTTCACAGTGGGGTTGGTGTGTTCAGGGTGATGTGCAGTGTTAGTTTTCCGCCACACATACCATTTTGCATTTAGGCCAAAAACTTCAATTTTGGTCTCATCAGACCAGAGCACCTTCCTCCACATGTTTGCTGTCCCCCCCCACATGGCTTGTGGCAAACTGCAAACGGGACTTCTTATGGCTTTGTTTCAACAATGGCTTTCTTCTTGCCACTCTTCCATAAAGGCCCGATTTGTGGAGTGCATGACTAATAGTTGTTCTGTGGACAGATTCTCCCACCTGAGCTGTGAATCTCTGCAGTTCCTCCAGAGTTACCATGGGCCTCTTGGCTGCTTCTCTGATCAATGCTCTCCTTGCCCGGCCTGTCAGTTTAGGTGGACGGCCATGTCTTGGTAGGTTTGCAGTTGTGCCATACTCTTTCCATTTTCGGATGATGGATTGAACAGTGCTCCGTGAGATGTTCAAAGCTTGGGATATTTTTTTATAACCTAACCCTGCTTTAAACTTCTGCACAACTTTATCCCTGACCTGTCTGGTGTGTTCCTTGGGCTTCATGATGCTGTTTGTTCACTAATTTTCTCTAACAAACCTCTGAGGCCTTCACAGAACAGCTATTTATACTGAGATTAGATTACACATAAGTGGACTCTATTTACTAATTAGGTGACTTCTGAAGGCAATTGGTTGCACTGGATTTTATTCAGTTTTTTTATTTGTAAAAACATTTGAAAACCATGTATCATTTTCCTCTCACTTCACAATTATGCATCACTTTGTGTTGGTCTATCACATAAAATCCCAATAAAATACATTTACGTTTGTGGTTGTAACGTGACAAAATGTGGAAAAGTTCAAGGGGTATGAAAACTTTTGCAAGCCACTGTATATTCCCAACCCCTCCAAACAAATGCTACCAAAAGGAAACATGGATGGGTCTGTTTCTTTATTACAATCATTTTACATGGCTTCCATATCCAGTTGGATGCACATAGGTTTTGGCGCACTTTGCAACCAAAACATGGATAAAAATGAATTTCAAGGCCTTGTTTTTCATTTTAGTGATTATACCGCATAAATCAGGTGTAATAGATTCTGAACAATACATGTTAAAAAATTACATTGTATAATATCTGACAATATCATTCCCATAATCAAAATGTTTGATCATTACATTGTTACCTTTTGAATTGTGTAATTGTATATAAACAGGTTTTAAAAAACTTTATGGATTTTTTTTTAATTTGCAGGGTTCAATAATCGATATACTAAACCAAAAGGGCCAAGAGATCCTCCTTCTGAGTGGACATGATGGAGATGTTTTGATGGACTGTAATACTTCCCTTCAAGTGCCACTAAAGGACTGAAACATTGATAAAATTATGTTCATTAAAAACATTTTTTTAAACTAACAAAAAGCAAGAGAAACTTGGGTGTCTTCTCAGTTACAGAATAGTACACATTTCACATTTATTGTAACTTGCTAAAACCTTTCCCGGGGGTGGATTCCGGTGCTAAATATCTCTGCTGGGACCATTTTGACCTGCCTTATTTCACACTAAAGTATTAACTTTTTTCAAAAAAAGTATTACAGGCCTTAATTTTGGGGGGAATTGGTTACACTGCTTGTAGGATTGTATATTAATAGTACAATAAGTATAAATAGGGAGTCTGTGGACAGTTACTCTTTGCTAATTTCCAGACACTTATGTGCATTACTCCTTTGTGTACAGGGCAGGGTAGGTATATAAATGACTGTTGCAGGTATTAAATATTCTTAACAGAAGATGTAAGAAATCAGTGCATGATCTAAATCTTTGTGTACCATTTTTTGTAAATTATTTGCCCTGATAAAGAAACTTATTCTTTCAGGTGTTCTTAACTACTGGAAATGAGCAGGAAATTGCAGTTTAACAGGGGTTGAAATTGTAATAATACATTTGTAAATTGTAGGCAAAAGGATATTTTTATATTATATGCTGTTAATAACCAATCCCATTTTCATCTGTTCATTTGGCCTTTAATTTCGTAAGTGCCTTCGAACAGTATGCAATCCTGTTAACATGAGCATTTGATTTTTGTGCATCTGGAATTAGACGACTATCAGCCACACAAACCTGTATTTTACAATATATTGACATGTCAGTAAAGATCTTGAAATAAATTGTTTTACTGTGTTCTTGATTAAAATACACTAACAATTTAAGTAAAAGAACTTCTAGTACTTATTACATAACTATTATGCTTTTTCAGATCGAGTCTCAAAGAAAAATGTTGACTGGTTTTACATTGCATAAACACATTTTATGAATGCTTTAAAGATAATTACATAGTTTAAAGCAACATCAAATCTCTTCAAATATGGGGTTTCTCCTCAGAATATGTTAATAAAATAATCTCAAACTCCTGAAAATTGTCCTACTCTTTGATCATAAGACCCCCTCTGTGTAGCAATTAAATGGTAAACTTTGTTCCAAGCCAAGAAAATCTTTCCCTAAATGAAACCTAAACTGTACACTGTTCCCTTAGAATGATTTGCATGGTTATAGCAAGGTTTCCTTATTCTTTAGACACAAATGCAAATGTTAGAATCTGGAGCAAAAATAAATCTGACGGAGCAACTCAGCAGGCTGAACCAGTGGGGGAAGGAATATCCTGACGCAGTGTTTTGACCTAAAACGCTAGCGATTTGTTCTCTTTCTTCTCCCCCCTCCACAAGTAGATTGTTTAAGTTATTTCTTTATTATTCTACTGCATTAACCTTGCCTGAAAAAGCAATGTTTTATTTGCCTTCCTAATTATTTACTTTCTCGGATGACACAGATTTCTGAACAAGTCAGTGTAAAACAAAATAGGCTTGTCTTCCTACGAAAGGAGGGTAGCCTTATGCTTCCCTTCATTATACTCATATTGGCCATTCCTTTGTCCTGTCTATATCCTTTAAACACCATGTCCTTCTCAATTTGTTCTCCCAGCAAATATCACAATCAGCAAACTTGAATCTGTTACAGTCCCCTCAACTCTGCCATAGGACCATAAATACAAATCCCCAGCACTGATCTTTAAAGATTTCCGTAACCCCGGCATGTCAATTTGAAATCTTTCTCTTTTCAGCATATGCAATGCCTTGTATCCTCCATATTTTAAACACTTTTTTCATGTTAACTGTTAAAAATCTGTTATTCCAACATT
Source organism: Okamejei kenojei (assembly GCA_035221665.1). Taxonomy (NCBI): domain Eukaryota; kingdom Metazoa; phylum Chordata; class Chondrichthyes; order Rajiformes; family Rajidae; genus Okamejei; species Okamejei kenojei. The sequence continues at coordinate 31,515,202 of CM069151.1, read as the reverse complement.
TACAATTAAAATTTAAACTGAAAAATAACCAATATTTTAAATATCTTCAGATCTGTGACTTCATGAAGAAATACATACAAAGATATCAAAACATAACTTCAGAGCCATTGGAAGAAGCAATGAACATTAAGGCTGACTATATAATAGTATTTTAAATATAAATTTACCATCGACAGAGACACTTAGAGAAGAGTGGGAAGGAGAATTAATGATAAAAATTAAGAAGGAAACATGGGGAAAGTATTTGATATATATACACAAATGTTTGATTAATTTAAGACATAATTTAATTCAATAAAATTTTTTACATAGATTATATTACTCAAAAACTAGACTGAATAAATTCTATCCAAATACTTCCCCCATTTGTGATAAATGTCTATCCCAAAACGCAACTATAACACACTCATTTGTCTCCTGCATAAAACTTTATAAATTCTGGAGTGATATTTTTGAAATATTTACAAAATTATTTAAGATTAAAATGGAACCTAATACTGAAATGATTATATTTGGAGTAATGGAAGATGGGAATAAACTGAATTAATTAAAAAAATTATTTTTTAATTATGGGTTATTAACGGCAAAAAAACATACTTAACTTTTGGAAAAAATACAACCATACCAACGCTTAAAATGTGGATTTCAAACATGTTGGACACTGCACATCTTAAGGAAATGCGATTCCTTCTAATAGATAAATCGGACCAATTTTTAACGAGTTGGTCTCCATTTGTCGATTTTTTTGGGAAGCATATGGTGCAACAAAACCGTAGAAGCTAACTGTTTCAGGATTGGGTGAGGGATGGTCAAGAATATAGAATACGATCTCCTTAATCTCTTCCTTTCTACTCTTCTTTCTTTTCTCTTTTTCATTCTCAACTTTCTTTTTTCTTTCTCACACACTATATCACATGTTTCTCTAACTTTTATTATCTGCTCTTTTTCTTTTTCATGATTAAAAAAATAAGAAGCTGTACATAAAATGTAATATGTCAATATATATTAGGCACCATGGTGCCATATTCCTGTACTTCCAATAAAATAAAATTTAAAAAAAAACAAACTTATGTATTCTGAACATTGCCCGACAACACTTCTTCCCACCCTGCTTCCTGCAAGGATTCCATCCCCTACTCCCAATTCCTCCATCTACGCTGCATCGGCACCCAGGATGAGGTGTTCCACACAAGGGCTTCGGAGATGTCCTCATTTTTCAGGGAAAGGGGGTTCCCCTCTTCTACCATAGATGAGGCTCTCACCAGGGTCTCTTCTAAACCCCGTGACTCTGCTCTCACTCCCCACCTCCCCCACTCATAACGAGGGCACAGCCCCCCTTGTCCTCACCTTCCACCCTATCAGCTGTCACATACAACAAATAATCTTCCGACATTTTCGCCACCTCCAACGTGATCCCACCACTTGCCACATCTTCCCATCTCCTTCTGTGTCTGCTTTCCACAGAGACCACCCCCTCCGTAACTCCCTGGTCAATTCGTCCCTTCCCACCCGCTCTCCGGGCACTTTCCCTTTCAACTGCAAGAAATGCTACACTTGTCGCTTTACCTCTCTTCCCCCCCCCGACTACATTCAATGATCCAAGCAGTCTTTCCAGGTGCGGCAGAGGTTCATCTTTGAATCTTTGAAATACGAACACTCCCCAATTACTGAAATCTTTTGGAAATTTCCTGGCCGCAAACATGACGGTTGTTAATAACAAAAAACTCATGGGTTAGAACATCCAAGAAGATGGAAAAATACAGCAAGAGTATTTAATTGTCATTTGTACTAACATAACTATACAAATCTTGCTTGCAGCAGCATTACAAGCCTGTAACACAATACACAACATATAAATAAAATGTCAATAGATCAATAACCCCAATAGTGCAAAAACAGCCCATGGTCCTTAGTGCAACCAGAGTCCATGATTGTTGGAAATAAGCAACTCTTAAACCTGGTGTTCATGGTTTTCAGGCTCCTATACCTTTTTCCTTGATTATACGAGTAAAATTAGATTGTAATCTTTGATATTAGCTGCCTATTTTGAGGCAGTGGCTCGTATCGATCCCTTGGATGGAGGAGAGGTCAGTTGCCGTAATGAATCCGGGCAACATGCACTACTCTAATCTCCTTCCTGGACGTTTGAGTTGCCTATCAACAAGATGCAACCGAAATAATAATCTTGAAGTGACTGGTTGTACATTTTCTGTGTGCCGGCAGCAAGAACTGGAACTGCCCTGGTCTGGCACTGACTCGGGGGGGGGGGGGGGGGGGCTCGGACACCAACCTGGACACAGACCGGGGTGGGGGTCTCTGACACTGGGGGAGGGTTCGGACACCGGAACATGGACAGCCAGTGCCCTTATCGCGTATCTATACACTGTAAATGGATTGATTGTAATCATGTATTGTCTTTCAGCACACATGTTAGCATGCAACAAAAAGCTTTTCACTGTACCTGTACCGATACACATGACAATAAACTAAACTGAGCCTTCACACGTCACCTGCCCTGCTGAACATGAAACGTTGCATCACCTTGAGAGTCCTGGCTTTCAAATGCTCAAAGTGATAGGGACAGAATTAGGCCATTCGGCCCCTCGTCTCCTCCGCCATTTAGTCATGGCTGCTCTTCTTCCTAACCCCCTTCTCATAACCTTCGACAACCGTACTAATCATCTATCTATCTATCTCTGTTACGTGGGATTCACAAGAGTTAAACATCACTAAAATGAACGTTTTAAACGTTTTGTTTCCGTCTCATAACAGCAACTTGTGGTCCGCCGCGATGCCACAGAGCCCGGGCCCGGGCTCACTTCCCGTCCACAGCTGTCCCGCCCACCCACTGACGCAACGTTTCCGCTCCCAAGCCGACCGGAAGCGGTGCGGTGTGTGATTGACGCGCCGGCCGGCCAGTCAGCGGGCGCGGCCGCTCGGGCTGCGATGACTCCACCACAAGGCAGGCAGGACAATCTCGACCAAGGTTCAAGATGGCGCAGTTTAGTTACATTCGCGTTGTGGTTGACAAAAATGATAATGGTGAGCGGTCAGATCTACCGTCAACTCCCAACCCAGAGGTTCTCAAGGTGAATCCGGCCACGAATGCCTCATCGGAGCACCATAAAACTGCAGCGAAGAAGAGGAAGATGCAACCATTGCCCGAAGGTTACCCGAAGCCCTCAATAGAAGTGCGTGGCGCCCATCCGCCGACGAGTTTGTTGCTGGTGGGGAAGGGTAATGATGGGAAAGACAGGGACAGAGATCGGGAGAAGGGCAGTGCTCACACAAACAAACGCTGCCCGGAACTTGGCGTGAGCTCTAAATACACTGTGGCAACTCCCGTGCCGAGCTCTCTTCCTACTCTCTACAGTTCCGTAACCTCCTCGCTCTACCTCCACTCGAAATCCAGTAAACCTTCCAAAGAAAAGTACAACAGCAGCAAAGAGAAGGACAAGAAACACAGGGCCAAGAAAGAAAACGGCGACGTCAAATTGCTCCAGAAAGGTACAGTATTGCAAGTGTAGTAGTTATAAAGCTTTGAAATGTTTTCACTGTCCTGTGTTTTTGCTTATTGTTGACATCGGAAATGAGCAACTGCTCCCAGAAGAATTTTTGGCGCCAGGTGGGTCCCCGAGATCTGCAGATGGACCTCAAAACGTCACATCAGCTATCTAGTAGTGATTACCACTCTTTACCATCTTGTTATTAGAATTAGAACTCCCAATTAAATGGTCTAAAGTAGAATATCAAACGTATTTTTTATTGTACTGCACAAATATTTTTATACTTAAAATGATTTGGTTATTTGTGACAAAACCGTTTAATGTTCATTCAGTATATAGGGTCAGATCAATCTAATCTATACCACTTTCTTCTGTGTTAAGGTCTTGCCTTTATTCCACGGGAAATAGGCAATAAAGATTATGGGGTTCGCTCTTGTAGGTAGTACACAGTATAATTACTGTGCCGTGCCAGTGGAATTGGGAGTCAGGGTGGTGCGAGGTAATCCTGAATTACTTGAGTGTATGGGAACTCCAGGCACGTGAAGGGTATTCCTTGCACTCTTGATTTTTGTTTTACAGATTGTAGGTAGATTTGGAGAGATGGTTGAGCCCTACCAATGTGTCTAGCCTATGGCTTGATCATGCGACTGTCATATTGTATTAAACGTCTGATCAGTAGTGAACATTCCTGTGTTTGGTTAGCTCTCCAGGATATTGATGGGAGTATTAAAATAATGTTGGTAGTTGATAGACGTTTTCCTTTTGTAAATGGCCATGGGTAGCACAAATATGACTTGCTACTTATTGCTTGTCCCTGTATGTTATTTAGGTCATGCAGCATGTAAAGCATACAGCACTTCGGCCATGATGTCTGCCATTTGTCTACCAAATTGTACATTTGTCACCGATATTTACATAGAAACATAGAAAATAGGTGCAGGCGTAGGCCATTCGGCCCTTCGAGCCTGCACCGCCATTCATAGAAACATAGAAAATAGGTGCAGGAGTAGACCATTCGACCCTTCGAGCCTGCACCGCCATTCAATATGATCATGGCTGATCATCCAACTCAGTATCCTGTACCTGCTTTCTCTCCATACCCACTGATCCCTTTAGCCACAAGGGCCACATCTAACTCCCTCTTAAATATAGCCAATGAACTGGCCTCAACTACCTTCTGTGGCAGAGAGTTCCAGAGATTCTGTGTGAAAAATGTTTTTCTCATCTCTGTCCTAAAAAATTTCCCCCTTGTCCTTAAACTGTGACCCCTTGTCCTGGACTTCCCCAACATCGGGAACAATCTTCCTGCATCTAGCTTGTCCAACCCCTTAAGAATTTTGTAGGTTTCTATAAGATCCCCCCTTAATCTTCTAAATTCTAGCGAGTACAAGCCAAGTCTATCCAGTCTTTCCTCATATGAAAGTCCTGACATCCCTGGAATCAGTCTGGTGAACCTTCTCTGTACTCCCTCTATGGCAAGAATGTCTTTCCTCAGATTTGGAGACCAAAACTGTACGCAATACTCCAAGCATGGTCTCATCAAGACCCTGTACAACTGCAGTAGAACCTCCCTGCTCCTATACGCAAATCCTTTAGCTATGAATGCTAACATACCATTCGCTTTCTTCACTGCCTGCTGCACCCGCATGCCTACTTTCAATGACTGGTGTACCATGACACCCAGGTCTCGTTGCATCTCCCCTTTCCCTAATCGGCCACCATTTAGATAATAGTCTACTTTCCTGTTTTTGCCACCAAAGTGGATAACCTCGCATTTATCCACATTATACTGCATCTGCCATGCATTTGCCCACTCACCCAGCCTATCCAACTCACCTTGCAACCTCCTAGCATCCTCCTCACAGCTAACACTGCCCCCCCAGCTTCGTGTCATCCGCAAACTTGGAGATGTTGCATTCAATTCCCTCATCCAAATCATTAATATATTTTGTAAATAGCTGGGGTCCCAGCACTGAGCCTTGCGGTACCCCACTAGTTACTGCCTGCCATTCTGAAAAGGACCGGTTTACTCCTACTCTTTGCTTCCTGTTTGCCAGCCAGTTCTCTATCCACATCAATACTGAATCCCCATTACCCCCAAGATTACATTTCTAATCTTGCAAAGGTTTGCTCATTGTTTAAACAGCTGGAGGAAATGAAGTTGTTTACTCATAGAAAAAAGACTTCTGATTGTTTTTTTTTTAGTCGGTGAAATATTGGGGAGTGTCCTGCTATATATAACAACAAGCTAACATGTGGACAGTTAAGAGGACCACTGAGTAGCAATGTTACAACATTTTGCGATTTAAAAAATCAAGTCTGCAATTTATCCCATCAGATAAAGCATAAAAAGAAGTTTAATTTGACACCTAATTCACTTTCATATCTTCAGTATTAAGAATGTTATGGCCATTTTCATACTCGATAATTAGCATCTTGTTCCCCATTGCTTTTCCATTGACTTAACACAAAAGCTGTAATCGAGGACAGTCAAAAGCCCATAACTTTCTTAAAAATTAAGAGAACTGAATGAAGTTATTATAGATTGAAGCATTCTGAAACAAATATAAAACCTTACTTGGATGACCTGAAATTAAAGCATATAATTAGCTAATTACCTAATTGTAGCTAATTTCAAAATTGACCATTGACGGAAATAGTAGTAAACACCCAGACTGCCTTGAAAATTTAAAAATGTGATATTCTCCAGATCAGAAATTTAATATTATTGTATAATATGCTGTAAGTCTGTAACAGATAGGTAAATAAATTACAATTTCTAGCAATAGACCAAGTCTTTATGGAGAAGATCAGTTGCTAGCTGGTACATTGGCATATCATACTCAGTAGCATCATCATACTCCTCAGATTGTAACCAATAAGCAACTCTGTACACCTTGTTTTTCCTCAAATTTTCAATTTTGGTATTGTAAACTACAAGGTTTTGCTCTTCAAACCACGCATGACATGCCTTTCTGCCCACTACTTTCCCATTAAGAATGTCCTGTAGATTCAATCTCTTAAAAAATATATATATTTTTTAAATGGCCTAAGTATCTAAATAACAAACTAATCCCATTCACACAGGAATTCACAATATAACATGATTTTTAAATTTCACTGTCATGAATTTATATGTCAGATGGAAGGAATTTAATGTTTAATTCCCATAAAGTAATCCAGAAACATCCTCTCAAAATATAATCAAAATTACTGTTTTTTGCACACTACATGTGACTGTTGTGAATATTTAGTTTAAAAATAATGATCCTGGAGAGAGAATAACACAAAATATAGACAATTTGGACAGATTATGACTTGATTGTCCAAAAATAGGGGCATTTTAATCATCTTCCTTCTGGAACGCGATCGATTGGAACATTGCATTTGCGGTGAATTTCAACTCCATATTGGCAGGAAAAACACTGCCGGTTCATATGGGGCCCAAATAACATTTTCGCCCATCCCCAGAATTAAGATTATATGTAAAATAAACAACATACCCTTTGTTTTGTCCCGTTCTTGCGATCCGTCACGTTGAGGGCGTTCGTAGTCGCTTTTTATTTTAATCCAAATATTAAATTGTCCAGCAATTTAAAAAAAAAAATATATATATATAGCGCGAACGGAAGTCCGATCGATTTTTCATCAGCAGCTAGCAGCCCGAGGAAGTCCTCCTCCGACAGGCAGTAAAGACAGCATTTTTATCCCCCCCCCCCAAAGGCGCCAAAGTCGCGCACACGGCCAGTGGCAGAACTGCAGCGCCGCTGAAGGTAAGTATTGTAACATCGCTACCACTGAGATTTAGAACACTAAAGGAATCGGCACATGGGAATAACACAGGGAAATAAATGATGTTAACACTGAAGATCAGCCATGAAAATATTGATTTAACGAATTAACTTGAGGGGCAAATACATTTTGTTCCTTTTACTGTACTAATACAATTAGTTTGGAATACAAAACTGTCCTGTAGTAAGGTCTTGAGGTTGAAATAATTGTTATCCAGCATTATCACAGATTCCCTTTGGTTTTGTTTTTCTCAAGGTTAATTGCACATCTACCTTGGTATCAATAGGTGCGTGTTACTTAAAGAATTTCTGCTCCTTTTACTATTTTTGTTTCAAAGTTGTGATGAGTTCTGGCTCTAGTCAAACTCAATAAACATTGTTCAATAAGTTCACAGAGGCCACATTATCTATCTGTCACTCTGCTGTACGTCATTTTCCAGGGCCCTGTCATTTACTGTGAAGGTCCTGCCTTGGTTTGGCTTTCCAAAATGCAACACCTCGCACATATTTGCAGTAAACTCCAGTAACCATTCCTCAGCGCACCTTCCCAGCTGATTAAGATCCTACTGTAATATTTGATGACCATCGTCGCTATCTGCAATACCATCCACTATTCAAGCTTTACACATTCTCATCCAAATTGTTAATATGAATGATTGGTCCCTTAGTTTGATGGAAATGGTAGGTTAAGGGATTGCTAGGGATGAAGTTGATAATGGAATTTATAGCTAATGGCTCACTCATTGATGCCTGGTTTTGATCTTTGCGTTTGCTTTGAATGAGAAAACTGGTCTTTATTTCCACGAGAACTTTGCTTCCTTTCCAACAGTACAGTATTGATAGATGCATCTGCAATAGGTAGATTAATAAGGATATTGGGATAGTCTCCTGGTTTGTTCTCTTGTCAGCTGCAGTAAGCTTGTGATTCCAGAGTAAAAGAAGAGGATTTCCAGGTCCACTCATAATTTTATGTTCCCACTCTGTGAGTTGATCATGTTTATGGGGCATAATGTGCCTCGGGATAGTGATGCAGCAAGTCAGGGGCCAGCTGAAATGTATTATTTGTGAATATGACTTCTAAGAATTTAGCCTACATGTTCTTATGTTGCCCTCGCTATTTGCCACATCCCTAAATATTGGCGAGGGCAGCTTTCCTCTGTTGATTGGATTAAGTGTGCCACCTGTGTATGATATTTAAATTGGTGCTAGCATATTCACATTTCTTTTTGTCCTTAAGACACTGGATTTTGCGAATGTGTTATAAATTATAAAACAAATACTGTAATTTGTCAATAAGTCAAGCAGCATCTACGAGAAGTGAAACTAATCTACTTTAGTCATTAATTTTTATTGCAACTAGATAAAGCTAAAGCTAAAGCCTAAACGTTTGGAGAGAACACAAAATCTGGGAAAAGATAGCCAGCAGGAGTAAAACTAAAATCAAAATTTAATTTTAATTGAAGCAATTATGGTGTAAAGTAAAAGAGTAATGGTTAATGACAGAGGAAGTTGCAATGACCATCCTTTCACCTCTCACCATTTAGGATCCGGGCTCTTTCCCAGGTGAAATGGTGATTTATTGCTGGTATATCTTTCAATTTAGTATACATGTCTTTAAATATGGTATAGACTATTCCATGCTTGCAGAGTATCTGTCTCTGTACTGGGAAACACATGCATTTGGTATTTTCATACATGGAAAGCCTCTATTCAGACTCCAAGCATTAACCTGAGATTCCAATAGAATCTTAATTTTCTTCACCTTTTACTTGTCTTTGGGGTTCCACACTGTTCCATTGCAGCCTGGCCTAATTTTGGAAGAGCAACTTGAACTTTGACTAGGTATGTTACAGTCTTTTGTGCTGAAGATGAGTTCAGCAGTTTCAAATAATGATTTTTGTATTCCTATAATCTAAAACATTTTATGTAAATGTTTTGATAGATCAGAGGGCAGTTAAGAGCTAAGCCAATTATTAAAGAACTGGAATCGTTGATAACCTACAGTGGTGACATGCACATTTCTTTCCCTAAGGATGTTATTGAACAAAAACAAAATGCTGAAAATACCTGTTACGTCACTTTAGAATGAGCAATCGGAACTAATGAAAGGCCATCAACCTAAAAATGCTAATTTTTTTTTCTTGTTTCCAATACTTTCATGGTTACCATTACAGATACTGGTTTTATTTTAGAGTGGTTAGTTGAATTTAAATATCCCTACTGATGGGAATTTGAACCCCATCATGGTGATGCTGTGGGCCACTACCTCTTTTTTTCACCTTCTTTCTCTGCCCCACCATTCCTCTGCTCAATGCCTGCAAATAGGTTTTTCGATATCTGTCAATAATGATTATTTTTTTATGTTGCATAGTTTTTTGATTATATAAACTACTGCCAGAGATCATGGAAGAAGAGAAATTGTGGATAAAATGCATTTCTTACGATAATTATATAAAATTGTTTGTCTAGGTTCATTCAAAAAATCTAAGATGGTTAGGGTGTGCATTTTATAATTATCAGATATCTTATTGGGGCCATATGGTGCTGTAAACAATGCTTCTCTACATTAAGCATTGGCTAATTCAACAGCTGTTTGTTGGCATAATTTTAGTGCATGATGCAATCAAACTGCAGGTTCATTGTGAATGACGAATGAAAGGATGTGCTTGTAATGTTCAATGTTTTGAGTAAGATTCGGAACAAAGAATAGTGCCCACAGGAATGAGCCCTTCAGCCTAACATGTCTGTGCCAAATGCAGTGCCAATCTAAACTAATCCCATTACCTGTATGTGATCTGCATCCTTCTATTCCCTGTTCATATGTCAGTCTAAATGCCTTGTGTTGCTATTATATTTAATTCTACCGCCACCCCTTTCCTTGCAGCACATTCCCAGCACCTAGCATCCTGTGAGTGCTTTAAAAAAACAACTTGCCTTGCAAATCTCTTTAGAACATTTCCCCTCTCATCTTAAACCTATGCCCTAGAGTATTTACATTTTCTCCCCGGGACCAAGTTTCTCACTGTCTCCATCGTTTCTACCTCTTATAATTTTATCTAGAACATAGAACATAGAACAGGAATAGGCCCTATACACTTTTTTCAGGTCAACCCTTTTGTCTCTAATGCTCCAGAGAAAACAATCCTGCATTGGTCTTGGCGTGGCAAAGAGCAAATCTTCCAGTGACAAATATAGTTCAGGATTTGTATCTCTTGCACTAGGTTATTGTTTTGTGGTTGTCTCAAAAAAAATTGTGAGAACTTGAAAGGTTATATTTGGAGGTGCTTTTAATCTGCTAAATATCTGGTTTAAATACAGACTAATTAGTTTGCATGAATTATTTTTGTGTAGTGCTGCAAAATTTTGGGGATTAACTGGCAAAGCCACAGCTGCAAAATTGTCTGAAAAAGTTATAATTACCGTATTTCCCGGCAATAAAGACGCTATTTTTTACCCTAAAATAAGGCCCGAAAACTTAACTGCGTCTTGGAGGCCGAAGGTTAGATTGTTAGCCAAGAAAGATAGGCTTGACTATTCCTCAGTACAGCGGCTGTAAAAGGACAGCACCGCTGGGGGGAGAGTTCCTGCCACAGCGTGTGGGGAGTCTGGCCCGGGTCAGCATGGCAGGGCCGCCAGGGATAAAGTTGCGGGGATTGCAGGAGCGTTGAGAAGGAGGGGGTCAGGCATCATGCCAGCAACTCGCTCAGTAGCTTGGGTGGCTGCGAGCGGCCACCCGGACTGGACAGCGGAGCTGCGGCTCGGCCCGGGGCTTGCAGGCAACCTGGGAACTGCAGCTAGTCCCGGGGCTCGCAGGCGACTTGGGAGCTGCAGCCAGTCCCGGGACTCGCAGGCGCCCAGGGAGCTGCAGCTAGACCCGGGGTTCGCAGGCGACCTGGGCGCTACAGCCACTCCCGGGGCAGGGGACTTGGGATCTGCAGCCAGTCCCGGGGCTTACAGGTGACCTGGACGCTACAGCCAGTCTCGGAGCTGACGACCTGGGCGCTACAGCTGATCCCAGGGACGTGAGGGATCTTGGGACTGCAGCCAGTCCCGAAACTGCAGAAAACTAATTGAAAAACACGTGAAAACTATGTATTATTATTTTACTATGTAAACTAATTTATGTATTATTACTAATTACTAATTTAGTTTGTATTATTACCTCCATTTATTAACTATGGCGATAGATGTGGCCTGCCATCCGCTCACAAACGTGGGTCCTGGCCCTTATGTAAAAAAGGTTGCCGACCCCTGGACTAAACCGAACACTTGAATCTGTCCCGCCGGCTTTTCCCAAAATTTAGCAACTCAAAATGGGGGTTAAATTTGAAAGTTAATTTAATGAAATTTAATGCTGTGAATTATGAAGTCATGCAGTTTTATAATTAAATTTCTAAATAGTAAAATACCAAATAGTATGCGGAATGGAGAAACCAGAACATTTGCAAATGCAAATCAGAATCCTAATCACACTTTATTTGCCAAGTATGTTTTGCAACATATGAGGAATTTCATTGGCCAGGTCAGTCATACAATTAAAAGCAACAGATCACTTAAAAAACACATTTTAACATGAACATCCTGCACAGTAACTCCTACACATTCCTCACTGTGATGGGAGGAGAAATAAAGTTCAAGTCCCTTCCCTTAGTTCTTCCTCGGTCGTGGGCCTTGAGCCCCCGTTGATGGGACGATCTTGAAATAAAGTAAGTCTTGGAGAATTACAGAGATTCATTGAGGACAGGACGATCGTGAAATAAAGTAAGTCTTGGAGAATTGCAGAGATTCTTGGAGATTCTAGTGATTAGGAGCCAATTGTGAGCATTATTGTAGAGTGTCTGGAGTGATCTTTGGAGAAGGTTATGGGCAGATTTCATAGAAGAATTCAGAATTATGACATCAGATGTTGTAGGCCATTCGTGGGGACTAGGGAGCAGCTGCTCCATGTTGAATGGTCTTTCTGGATTGTCTGCATTCTCTGTCACAAGTATGTTATTGGATTGGCTGGAATCTTTTTGGCTGCACAGCTCTTCCTGGCCTGGATACCTCTAAGTTAAAGCTCTAGGCTGACAAGAACTGAATCAATCAACGAGAAGGGACGGTCGTAGCTTCCATCGCATCCAACAGGTGGTTTAGTTTAGAGATACAGCCCGAAAATAGGCCCTTCGGCCCAGTCCATGCCGACCAGCAATCCCTGCGCATTAACACTATCCTACACCCACTAGGTACAATTTTCAATTATACCAAGCCAATTAATCTACAAACCTGAACGTGTTTGGAGTGTGGGAAGAAACCGAAGATCTCGGAGAAAACTGCTGAAGGTCAAAGGGAGAACATACAAACTCAATACAGACAGCATCCGTTGTCCGGATCGAACCCGGATCCCTGGCGCTGTAAGGCAACAACTACCGCTACGCCACAGCACTGTCCAAATGGTGATGAAAGAATCATAGGATCCACATGGTCTGTTGACGAATGGGGTAGCCAATAGTTGTCCCCAGCAATGGCCTGAACTGGGATGCAGCCCAGAGTCCCTGTCTATGTAGTGATTGGTCACACTACTCGCCCAATCCCATTAATGTGCAGCATTTGCCTCTGGCTCACTACATGCTAACCCCTCGGCAATGAAATCAGTTTAATATCTATTCATGATCAAGTTACTAATGAATTGGTGCAATCAGAGATACATCTCAGTATCTAATGTTATAATGATCCCATTTTTTAATACTTCTAAAATGCAGGTATTCTAATTTCTGGAGAAGTGTTCTAAATTCTGAAGGAGGTACCAGTGTGTAGAAACAAAGGAGTGAAAAAAGTTTAATATTGTTTCAATTTAATATAGCTAATTCATCCTGATGCAGCAATATTCCATGCTGAGTTTAGAGGATATAATCATTAGGAATGAGAAGGCTGAATGCTCTCTTGTTCAGAGGCTGGGGTTGGGAAGGGAGAGGAAAAGGCTGAGGCATAGCCTAGGATGGGTCTTTTAAGGTAAGGAAGTTTGGTGGATCAAATTTAGAACATTTTTTCACCAGTGACGTTTAAAATTAGAGGTAATGAATATAAAGTATCCATTTAAGTCCAGTAATGAATTCAGAAAAATTTGTTTATTCAGCAAGTGGAAAGAATGTAAAACATGTTAGCACAAGCACTGTTGAGCCAACTGCTGTCTCAGAGCTTGGTTTAAAGCAATGCCAGGTAAATGCGTTAAGGTGAAAGATAAATATAAATGTTGTTCAGAATTGGATGAAAACATTAGGGGGAGGCTTGTGTGGAGTATTTATGCAGGCAATTGGGGCCAATGACTTTATGTTCTGTTAACTTGTATAACCCATAGCGCATTACTAACAAGTGAGGTGAGATTGTGAAGTTAAATTACATTTAAGAAAACTTCTTGGTTTCAAAACCTTATCATGTATTTCTTTTAATTTAGAAGGTTTGTTTTATCTAACAGAATTGTTTAAAATAATAAAAGGGTTTGATAGGGTAAAGGTAGATGGAGATAGATTCTAAGGGGAGTAAGGGGCGACTGTGGCTGACAAGGGAAGTCAAGGACAGTATAAAAATAAAAGAGAAGAAGTATAACATAGCAAAGATGAGCAGGAAGCCAGAGGAATGGGAAACTTTTAAAGAGCACCAGAAGATAATTAAAAAAGCAATTTGTGGGAGAAAAGATGAGATACGAAGGTAAGCTAGCCAAGAATATAAAGGAGGATAGTAAAAGCCTCTTTAGGTATGTGAAGAGGAAAAAAATAGTTAAGACCAAAGTTGGACTCTTAAAGACAGAAACAGATGAATTTATTATGGGGAACAAGGAAATGGCAGAAGTGTTGGACAGGTACTTTGGATCTGTCTTCACTAAGGAAGACATAAACAATCTCCCAGATGTTCTAGTGGCCAGAGGACCTAGGGTCATGGAGGAACTGAAGGAAATTCATATTAGGCAGGAAATGGCGTTGGGTAGACTGATGGGACCGAAGGCTGATAAATCCCCAGGGCCTAATGGTCTGCATCCCAGGGTACTTAAGGAAGTGGCTCTAGAAATCGTGGCCCATTGGTGTTCTTTTTCCAATGTTCTATAAATTCAGGATCAGCTCCTGTGGATTGGAGGGTAGCTAATGTTATCCCATTATTTAAGAAAGACGGGAGAGGGAAAACGGAATTATACACCAGTTAGCCTGACAACAGTGGTAGGGAAGATGCTGGAGTCAATTATAAAAGATGAAATAGTGACACATTTGGATAGCAGTAACATGATCGGTCCGAGTCAGCATGGATTTATGAAGGGGAAATCATGCTTGACTAATCTTCTGGAATGTTTTGAGGATGTAACTAGGAAAATGGACAAGGGAGAACCAGTGGTGGTGTAGCTGGACTTTCAGAAAGCCTTTGATAAGCCTTTGATTAGTGGGCAAAATTAGAGCACATGGTATTGGGGGTAGGGTACTAACATGCATAGAAAATTGTTTGGCAGACAGGAAACAAAGAGTACGGATTAACAGGTCCCTTTCAGAATGGCAGGCAGTGACTAGTGGGGTACCGCAAGGCTTGGTGCTAGAACCGCAGCTATTTACAATATACATTAATGATTTAGATGAAGGGATTAAAAGTAACATTAGCAAATTTGCAGATGACACAAAGCTGTCATCTTAAGCTGTCAGTTTAATGTGGATAAATATGAGGTTATCCACTTTGATGGCAAAAACATGAAGGCAGATTATTATCTGAATGTTGTTAAATTGGGAAAATGGGAAGTACAACAAGATCTGGCAGTCCTTGTTCATCAGTCACTGAAGTAAGCATGTGAGTACAGCAGGTAGTGAAGAAAGCTAATGGCATGTTGACCATAACAAGAGGAGTGGAGTATAGGAGCAAAGAGGTCCTTCTGCAGTTGTACATGACCCTGCAAGACCACGCCTGGAGTATTGTGTACAGTTTTGGTGTCCAAATTTGAGGAAGAACATACTTGCAGCAGGTTCGTGAGATTAATTCCCGTGATGGCAGGACTGTCATATGTTGATAGAATGGAGCGACTCAGCTTGTAACACTGGAATTTAGGATGAGTGGGGATCTTATTGAAACATATAAGATTATTAAGGGATTGGGCACGCTCGAGGCAGGAAACATGTTCCTAATGTTGGGAGACTCCAGAACCAGGGGCCACAGTTTAAGAATAAGGAATTTAGAACGGAGATGAGGAAACACTTGTTTGCCCAGAGAGTTGTGAATCTGTGGAATTCTCTACCTCAGAAGGCAGTGGAGGCTAATTCTCTGGATGCTTTCAAGAGAGAGTTAGAGCGCTTAAAGATAGTCAAGGGATATGGGGAGAAGGCAGGAACAGGGTACTGATTGTGGATGATCAGCCATGATCACAGTGAATAGCGGTGCTAGCTCGAAGGGCTGAAATGGCCTACTCCTTCACCTATTGTCTATTAAGAAGAACCATTTATTTTAGTGGCATCTAGAGCATGTAATTGTAATTTTGTAATTGGAGGCATGAGTGTAACCCAGAACAACTTGTTATAGATTACGGTAGAACTCCAATAATCTGTTCAGAAAACCAAATTGTTTGGCACCTGGCTCTCTCTGTGATATATAAGGTGCTCCTATCTGATACTGGATCTATGGAAAAATGGTCCTTTGTCTACTTATCTGATACACTGTTGTGGCATGGTTATAGCATATGATTAACAAGTGCTGAGAATAACATGCAACCACTTGTACTGCACCTTTCAAAGAATAGATTCTATATAAATATTGTGACGTTTTGTGCTTGCTATGGCAACACGTCAGTGATTGTAAGGATGAAATGTCTTTGGCATTTCCCCTTTGTTTCCAATGTCAACAGTAAATTATTCAGGGTGAGAGCTAGGAAAAGCAGGCAAAAAAGAAAATATTTGCATGGATTTCTTGATTTATTACAACCATGTTTAGTTTATGCTTCAAATTTAACATTTCAATTCTTACATTACCAATCCTGGCAGTTTTGTTGTCTATATATCAGCAACAATGCTTGGTTTGAACCTCGACGAGAACTTCTTACAAAGATCTAGTGATCAGGTCTGTCTTCCATGCTGTATGCAATGAGAATGCAGGGCGACTTTAACAGGTTGGGAGAGTGGGCAGATGCATGGCAGATGAAGTTTAATGCAGATAAATGTGAGGTTATCCATTTTGGTAGCAAAAACAGAAAGGCAGATTACTATCTAAATGGCGTCAAGTTGGGAAAAGGGGAAGTACAACGGGATCTGGGGGTCCTTGTATATCAGTCTATGAAAGTAAGCATGCAGGTACAGCAGGCAGTGAAGAAAACGAATGGCATGTTGGCCTTTATAACAAGAGGAATCAAATATAGGAGCAAAGAGGTCCTTCTGCAGTTGTACAGAGCCGTAGTGAGACCACACCTGGAGTATTGTGTGCAGTTTTGGTCCCCTAATTTGAGGAAGGACATTCTTGCTATTGAGGGAGTGCGGTGTAGGTTTGCAAAGTTAATTCCCGGGATGGCGGGGCTGTCATCTGCTGAGAGAATGGAGCAGCTGGGCTTGTACAATCTGGAGTTTAGAAGGATGATTGGGTATCTCATTGAAACAAATATAAGAGTGTTAAGGGTTTGGACACGCTAGAGGCAGGAAACATGTTCCCGATGTTGGCGTCCAGAACCAGGGGCCACAGTTTAAGAACAAGGAATAAGCCATTTACAACGGAGACGAGGAAACACTTTCTCACAGAGAGTGGCGAGTCTGTGGAATTCTCTGCCTCAGAGGGCGGTGGAGGCAGGTTCTCTGGTTGCTTTCAAGAGAGAGCTAGATAGGGCTCTTATAAACAACGGAGTCAGGGGGTATGGGGAGAAGGCAGGAACGGGGTACTGATTGGGGATGATCAGCCATGATCATATTGAATGGTGGTGCTGGCTCGAAGGGCCGAATGGCCTACTCCTGCGTCTATTGTCTAATTGTGTGCATTTCCCATTTTCTAGAAGCAGTAGTGGTAATGTATTGATTCTAGTTGATCCCTTGCATCCAGCACCAGTGATTAAGTTGAGCTTGCTGAACACGCTGCCCAATTGAGGAATTGAAATAGAATCAGGATTTTTGCCATTAATTTTTGGAAATGGGAAGAAGTTAGTCAAAATTGATGTGGACTCAAGAACTGCAGGTGCTAGAATCTTGAGCAAAAAGAAACCAAACTGCTGGAGCACGTCAAGTGGCATCTGTGGAGAGAAATGAACAGATGACATTTTTCATTTTGGATGACATATGACGTCTGTTCATGTGTGACAGTGGTTAGCTACGTCATTAAAGTGTTAAGTGCATTATTTAATCCATGCTTCTGTTGATTTATTTGCTGTGTTGGTGAAAATATATTGATTCCTTCTCAAGCAAAATGCCATTGGTTGTCCAAATGTAAATTCAATCTCAATTAAGTTAGTAAAATTCTTTAATGGAGGCCAATACATTTGCTCTTCCTTCTACTGATATGACATTAAATAATTAATTTAACATGTGTTTCAATGCTAGTTTGCTCTGAATAATGAAGCGAGCTACTTTGCCTGTATGCGGTAATTTGAAAAACAATTCAGTTAATTCCTTGCTCTTATGTTTTCACATACCACTTTCCTTAAACATGTTCCATTCTTATAAATATTATTCTGGATAGGTTTTTCGTAACTTCTCTTTCTTTACCTATCTGGGCATTCCTATTGGAAAGCCTAATGTAAATATCCCAGTCTGCTCTAAATTGAAAATCCAACCCCATATCTAATCTTCAGAAGCAATTGATTTTTCCTTTCATTTAATGCATGCACATCAGCTGAGCTGAGTGGTCTGTTTCTATGCTGTAAATTTTGCATATTTCATTATGCTTTAAAAAATATTTCAAATCCATAATGGATACATTTCCAGTGATCTCAGTAGCTTTAGATACAAGGGAAACATACATTGTGTTTAAATCAAATGTATATTTGTGTAAGCAGATTTTGTTCATTGATGTTACTATGGAAATTGCCATTAAATCGTTGAACACATTGCATTTGAGTTAAAGCTGTTGTGTGATAATTGAACTACCGCATTGAATGCATGACACATGAGAGCTTGGTAAACAAATTAGCCTTTAAACGTGATCCATGACTTGAATGAGTAAAGCTGTTACTGTGGTGCTAATGTTGTTCACATTGCAAGTGGAAACAAATGTGAGCACTTCACATGAGCGGCAATGTACATAGTTGAAATCTTATCGTATTCTTCAAATTTCTATTGTCTGAAGTAGGACCACTAATCATAGTTGTACTGTGAATACCCTGTGGTGGACATTTCCTTGGGCAGCATTTATGGAGATAAAGGAATTGTTGACGTACCTTTGTGGAATCTTGACCTGACACGTCAACTACCACTTTGCCAATCTTAATGCAGAGTCTTGACCCAAAGTGCCAGCTATCCCTTTGCCTCTATAGATGCTGCATAATCTGCTGGGTTTTTCTAGCAATTTGATTTGTTTTAGGCTGAGACTTTTTCCAGAGATAGGTTTGAATATGACAATGTTTCTGATTTGATTTAATGAACATTGGACTTGCTGGGAACTTTATATAACTCCATAATTTTTTTAATCATGAACTTGCTGAAAGTTGAGGCAGAATCTGCTGTGTGGCATAAAAGTATGTAAGAAGCATTGTCCTCCCTTCAGGCAAAAAGTATGTCTTACTTCAAATCACATTTAGACAAAAATGCTGGAGAAACTCAGCGGGTGAGGCAGCATCTATGGAGTGAAGGAATAGGTGATGTTTTGGGTCGAGACCCTTCTTCAGACTGATGTGTGGGGGGGGGGGGGGAGAAGAAAGGAGGAGACAGACAGTAGGCTATGGGAGAGCTGGGATCCTTCCAAGTGAGACAGTTTTACATACAACTCCTCTAACTCCATCTTCTGCATCTGTTGTTCCCAATGTGGGCACATGTACATTGGTGAGGGAAAGCGTAGATTCGGCAACAGTTTTGCAAAACACTTGCACTCAATCCACCAAGTCCTACTGTATCTCCCAGATGCTAACCATTTTTTATTCATCTCTTGCATTTGAACCTTTACTGTATTTCAAAGTATTCCTTAAAATCTTACATGCTTCTAGATAATGGATAGTTGCCGAGAATCACAATACTAGGTGTGTTTAAACTGTTGCTTAATGTTCTTCATGGTTCTGTACTTTCTCACTCATTCAACCAGCCAATGCTGCCTGGCCTGCTGAGTACTTCTAGCAGCTTGTTTTTTGCTCAATATTACAGCATCTGCAGTCTCTTGTGTCTCCCCTCCAGTTCTTGTGATCTGCTCAATTGTAGTGTCACAACAATTGACATTTTTCAATACCCATAAAGCTTTGAAGATGTGTCTGGCTAACATTGCTTTCTATTGATTTGTCAACATGGTATAGTTTTGCTTAAGTTTTATTAATTATTGCTGCCTGGGATTTGTATTGTATCACAAGACTACAATTTCTCCCTATTTTAAATATGTTTTCCTTGAATGTCCACCTTTGCCACAGTGTTTATTTTTGGTGGTGGGGGGGGGGGGGGCTGGGGGAAGCAACACATCTGTATTTTATCACTCAGAATAGTCAGCATTTTGATGTTGCTGTCCTCTAAACTGCTTTACATACACTCTTTAGATTCTTTACTATATAATATTTGAATGAATGAAGGGTATTGCATTCTTTGCCCAGAAAGGCTCATCAAGTGGTCTGAAATGTGTGGTGGAAATGGGGTTCTCATCTCAATGCACATGAAGTGGCATGGTAATCATGCTTTGTTTACCATAGAAGGTGAATTTTATTTTTCTGTATAGTTGCATTGCTATCATTAATACATATGTTATTAGAATCTAATTTTGTTTTCCTTTGCATTGTGTTTTTAACATTGATCTAAAAAGTCATGTAACACTTCCATTGGTGATGAATTAATAGGAGCCAGGTTTCTTGTTGCATTGACCAAGCTAGTTATGTCAAATGTAAGGGAATGCATTGTGCTTAATTCTCTGGAGAATGTCACATCAGACCACTCCTATGCAATTCCTTGCCAGTGGTTCAAAAGCTTTGGTAGTGTCTTGTTCTCTGGTTGATACTGGCATTCCTGATCGGATTTAAATAAATAGGAGAGCACAATTGATTAGAAGTTAAAACTCCTCAAAAAGAACCACAAATGAAATATATTTGGTTATCTTGAACTATTTATTCAGTAAGATAGACACAAAATGCTGCAGTGACTCAGCAGGACAGTAGCATCTCTGGAGAGAATGGATGGGTGAAGTTTTGGGTCTTGGCCATAAATGTCATCCATTCCTTCTATTCAGAGATGCTGCTGTCCCGCTGAGTTACTCCAGCATTTTGTGTCTGTCGTCGGTGTAAACCAGCATCTGCAGTCCCTTCCTTCATATTTCCTCTGTACCCCTGATTGAAATTGAAACCTCTCTAAGGAAATGTGTAAAATAGGCTGCCTGAGATTTTACATCAAAATGAACCTGAGATTTTACATTTAAGATGGCGTTATAGATTTGTTGAAGCTATAGATATTTTTTTTGTTTCATTCACTTGCAGGTAATGGGGAAAAAAGAAAACTTAGCACTGAAGAATTTCAGTTTAAAAAAATTAAGAAGAAAAAGAAAAAGAAACACAAGGAAAGTGAAAAACGAAAACAGCCCAAAATGTGCAGCAAATCGATACAAACAGTTTGTTCGGAGCTAATGTCAGAAATCAAAGAACAGCAGTTAACTTCAGTACAAGATGTGAAAAAGTTAACCATTCTATACCCAGATGATAGATTGCCTGAATGTCTGTCTGTGGAAAGTGGTCACCTTTCACCCAACATGTACAGCAACTCTAGTGTTGAAAACCAAGGTTCAAGACTAAATCTGTTGGAATTCAGAAGGTTTATCCACATAGAAGACCAGCCTAATGGAGGAGCTTCAGTGGTGCATGCCTACATGGATGAGCTCTCTTCGTTATCTCCTGTGGAGATGGAGAGATTTTCAGATGAATTTGTGAATCTGACATTTAGTGAGAATAATTCTGCAGCCTATTATGTAATGGGCATTGTTCATGGAGCTGCTGCATACTTGCCCGATTTCCTTGAGTACTTTGCCTATAGCTTTCCAACTGCACCAGTGAAGATAGAGATCTTGGGAAAGAAGGATATAGAGACAACTACCATTTCAAACTTCAATGCTCAGGTAGGGTGTGTGATTTAGAATTTAATATACTTAATGACACTTGAGGAAAGAGTGGCAGTGTTTTCTATTGGACGCTACAACCGCTGTAACCCTTTTCGCCACTGGTATTGATGGTGATTTATTGAAATAAACCTGAAAGCAAACCTTTTGGATAGGTCAGCCAGATATTTAGTCATGACTCTACCCTTCCTTTATGGATCTCTCCAGCTCTCTCTCGTGGATAGGCTTGGCACAAACATCCATTGGAAACTCGGGGACTTTATCAATTGCCTTGACAATGCTTCCATTGAATAGTCTCTGTCTCCATTGCACTTGCTCTAATAATGAGACTTTCCGCGCAGATTCCGTCCTAAAATGTGGCTTCCCATCTAGCATAGTGCAAGGGGTTCTTGACCACATTTTATCTATTCATCCACGTCTCTGCTCTTGTCCCCTCCTCTTGGACAGCAAGAACAGTTTTTGTGATCCTTCCCTTCTCCCTGCCAGCCTTCTTATTCAATGAATAAGCTTTCGTAATTTTAGTCAACTCTCACAAAATTCCACCACTAGGCATACATCCCTTTCTTCTCTTTCCCCCCCCCCCCCTCCCCTTTCAGCATTTTGAATGGATCACTCCCTTTGCAACTCGTGTTTTCCCTTCAATTCTCACGAATCTCACCCCCCCTGCAATATTTTCCATTGCAGCCACAGGATTTGAAAGACCATTCCCTTCACCTCTTCCCATCTCATCATCAAGGATCCGAAACAGTGACAAGCTGCGATTCACATGCACTTGTTCCACAATGGAATCTTCTACACTGATCAATTGCATTGTGGAGCATCGCGATCAGTTTACGAGTAACCCTGTTCTCTTATTTAAATGTCCATGCCGCTCTAACCTATCAATCTGTAACCTCGTACACTCTTACAAGGTTTAATACATGTTTCAGGAACAACACCTCATCTTTCATATGAACAAATTGCAAACTTCTGGGCAGGGCATCTAATTCTCCAGTTTTGGATAACGCACTGTTTCTGTCTGTAACTCAGTTTATTTCTGTTTGGTCAGTTCTGTCATTCATCCATCTGTGCATTTTATTGACATGGTTTTTGTTTCTCCATCAGTGTGGCCTGCTGGGCGTGTTAAACAGCCCCATACATTTTTCGTTGTGCTATCAGAGATATTCACTTTATTCTTCCTATTCCCTTTCACCCTATTCCCTAGTCTTTTCTGGAACTGAAAGCTAACTTATTTTCTCTTTTACCCCATTTTTGACGAAAAGTCAGATCTGAAAGTTAACTGTTCTTACATAGTACTTGACCTGCTGAATGTTTCTGGGTTTTCTATTTTTATTTCAGTTATAGTCCTCGGCTGAAAAAAGTAGATACAACTCCAGTGACAAATGTCTGGGAGTTGTAATCTAAGTTTGTGCATAACTTATTATAATACCCTGGGAATATTATTATAATAGTAATGATTATAAATATTAAATATAATTCTCCCTATCCACTGATATGCTGTCCCTACATCTGTCTACCTGCAGTGTCTACTTTAGGAATTGCCACTAATTTTGATAAAGTACACAATGAGGAACCAGTCATTGTCAGTAAATGTGGTGATCATTTCTGGACCACTTGTCAAGTTGGTCCCTGCATTATGCTGCTCTAATAGAGAACCACCTTAATTTGTACAGCTGGGACTTATGGTTTAGAAAATAATCATTGCTTTTAAGTTTTACTAGAAGGGTTTATTTTGCTTAATATCATAAACTTTTAACTATGTAACAATTTAAATCTGATCATTAATGTTGTATTTAAAACATTGGATTTATGTTGTGGTTTATTGGATACAAAGGCAAGAGCCTGGGTGCTATCTAGTTTTAACCACACAGCCTGTACAGATATTTCCAAGAGCCAAACAAAAAAAAACTTTGCTATTTTTGATCAGAAATTGCGTAGTGCATCTGGTTCTGCCCTGCAGGGTGCTAGTTTTTCTTAGAACTCTGAGAAACATAGAAAATAGGTGCAGGAGTAGGCCATTCGGCCCTTTGAGCCAGCACTGCCATTCAATATAATCATGACTGATCATCCAAAATCAGTACCCCATTCCTGCTTTCTCCCCATATCCCTTGATTCTGTTAGGCCCAAGAGCTATATCTAACGTGGCTGTCCCACTTGGGTGACCTAATCCGCGAGTTAAGAAGAGTGTCTTCGACCTTCAACCTCGAGGGCACTCACCTGGAAAGCCTCGAGCTGGATCGACCGCGTTGAAACTGCGAGCTGGAACGAGCGACCGCACGCACGCACGCGCGCGCGCGCACACACACACACACACACACACACACACACACACACACACACACACACACACACACACACACACACACACACACACACACACACACACACACACACACACACACACACACACACCGCAAAGGTGGGGACCAAGGCAAGCGGGGGGAGCGCTGTCTGAAGAGGAAGGTAAACGGCTGCCACAGTGTAAGGTTAGTCCTTTAGAGAGCACGAAGGGGGTGGAGGGGAGAGAAGGATGGGAGAGAAGGGGGAGAAGAAGTGGAGACACTTTTAAGAAGGATAATAAAGTTTAGCGGGTATTTACCTACCAGTCGATTTCCCTTGGTCCTGAAAACTCCAATAAGCCAATCAAAATGCCCGGTCAGCGCAGGAGATTGCCTACGGCTGCCCTCGACTGCCTGTAACTAAATAGCGACCCCACTCCACTGCACTACGAGTCAAAAAGGACCATGCCGACCAATTTTTACTAGCGGAAAATGTTTCCGCGACCTAGCGGAGGCCACGAGTATTCGGGAACTTCCCTCGAGCATGAAGGAGCGTTCTAGCGACATCATAGGACCTCCTTGGACCAAGTGTCGACCATGCTGCGAGTTTGAAGGTCGAAGACACTCTTCTAAATTTGCACATTAGGTCGCCCAAGTGGGACAGCTCCTTAACTCTCTCTTGAAAACATCCTGTGAATTGGCTTCCATTGCCTTCTGTGGCAGAGAATTCCACAGATTCACAACTGGGTGAAAAAGTTTTTCCTCACCCCAGTCCTAAGTGGCCTACCCCTTATTCATAAACTGTGACCCCTGGTTCTGGACTCCCCCGACATTGGGAACATTTTTCCTGCATCAAGCCTGTCCCATCCCTTAAGAATTTGATATGTTTCTATAAGATCCCCTCTCATCCTAAATTTCAGTGATTATAAGCCCAGTCGACCCATTCGTTCATCATATGTCAGACCCACCATCCTGGGAATTAACCTGGTGAACCTACACTGCACTCCCTCAATAGCAATAAGGTCCTTTCTCAAATTAGAAGACTAACTCTGCACATAATATTGCAGGTGTGGTCTCACCAGGGCCCTGTATAACTGCAGTACGACCTCCTCGCTCCTATACTCAAATCCTCTAGCTATGAAGGCCAACATGCTATTTGCTTTCTTCACTGCCTGCTGTACCCGCATGCTTACTGGTGACTGATGTACAAGGACAGCCAGGTCTTGTTGCACCTCCCCTTCTCAAAATCTGACACCATTCGGATAATAATGTGGATTGGTGGGTAGCTAATGTTATCCCACTTTTTAAGATAGGCAGGAGAGAGAAAACGGGGAATTATAGACCAGTTAGCCTGACATCGGTGGTGGGGAAGATGCTGGTCAATCATAAGATGAAATACTGGCACATTTGGATAGCAGTAACAGGATCGGTCCAAGTCAGCATGTTTTTACGAAGGGGAAATCATGCTTGACTAATCTTCTGGAATTTTTTGAGGATGTAACTATGAAAGTGGACAAGGGTGTGCCAGTGGATGTAGTGTACCTGGACTTTCAGAAAGCATTTGATAAGCTCCCACATAGGAGATTAATGGGCAAAATTAGGGCACATGGTATTGGGGGTTGAGTGCTGACCCCAGTCCTAAGTGGCCTACCTCTTAGATAGAATAGAAAATTGGTTGGCAGACAGAAAACAAAGGGCCGCGATTAACGGGTCCCTTTCAGAATGGCAGGCAGTGACTAGTGCGGTAACGCAAGGCTCTGTGCTGGGACCACAGCTATTTACAATATACATCAATGATTTAGATGAAGGAATTCAAAGTAACATTAGAAAATTTGCAGATGACACAAAGCTGGGTGGCAGTGTGAACTCTGAGGAGGATGCTATGAGAATGCAGGGTGACTTGGACAGGTTGGGTGAGTGGGCAGATGCATGGCAGGTGCAGTTTAACGTGGATAAATGTGAGGTTATCCACTTTGGTAGCAAAAACAGGAAAGCAGATTATTATCTAAATGGTGTCAAGTTGGGAAAAGGGGAAGTACAACAGGATCTGGGTGTCCTTGTTTATTAGTCAATGAAAGTAAGCATGCAGGTACAGCAGGCAGTGAAGAAAGTGAATGGCATGTTGGCTTTCATAAGAGGAGTTGAGTATAGGAGCAAAGAGGTCCTTCTGCATTTGTACAGGGCTCTAGTGAGACCACACCTGGAGTATTGTGTGCTGTTTTGGGCCCCTAATTTGAGGATGCTATTGCTATTGAGGGAGTGCAGGATAGGTTCGCAAGGTTAATTCCCGGGATGGCGGGACTGTCATATACTGAGAGAATGGAGCGGCTGGGCTTGTATACTCTAGAATTTAGAAGGATGAGAGGGGATCTTATTGAAACATATAAGATTATTAAGGGGTTGGACACTCCAGAGGCAGGAAACATGTTCCTGATGTTGGGGAAGTCCAGAACCAGGGGCCACAATTTAAGAATAAGGGGTAAGGCATTTAGAACAGAGATGAGGAAACACTTTCTCACACAAAGTGTTGTGAGTCTGTGGAATTCTCTGCCTCAAAGGGTGGTGGAGGCCGGTTCTCTGGATACTTTCAAGAGAGAGCTTGATAGGGCTCTTAAAGATAGCGGAGTCAGGGGATATGGGGAGAAGGGAGGAACGTGGTACTGATTATGGATGATCAGCCACGATCACATTGAATGGCAGTTCTGGCTCGAAGGGCCGAATGGCCCTCCTGCACCTAGTCTCTATTGTCTATAATCTGAAATCTTATTCTTGTCACCAAAATGAATAACCTCACAGTGGACCCATTAATTCCTACTCTTTGCTTCCTGTCTGCCAACCGGTTATCTATCCATGTCAATACCCTACCCTCAATACCATGTGCTTTAATTTTGCAAACTAATCTGTTGTGTGGGACCTTGTCAAAGGCTTTTTGAAAATCCAGATATGCCACATCTACTGGCTCTCCCTTATCTATTCTACTTGTTACCTCAAAAAATTCCAGAAGATTAGTCAAGCATGATTTCCTCTTCATAAATCCATTGACTTTGTCCAATCCTGTCACTGCTTTCCAAATGCCCTGCTATTACATCTTTAATAATCAACTTAAGCATTTCCCCCACTACTGATGTCATGCTAACTGGTCTATAATTCCCTGTTTTCTCTCTCCTTTCTTAAATAACGGGGGGTTACATTATCTACCCTCCAGTCCACAGAAACGGATCCAGAATCTATAGAACATTGTAAAATTATCACCAATGCATCCACAATTTCCAGGGCCATTTCCTTGAGTACTCTGGGATGTAGACCATCAGGCCCTGGGGATTTATCTGCCTTCAGTCCAAACAGTTTACTGAACACCATTTACCGAACAACATAATAACACGTGGATACCCTTCAGTTCCTCCCTCCCATTAGATCCTTGGTCCCCTAGTATTTTTGGGAGATTGTATTTTCCTTAGTGAAGACAGAACCAAAGTACTCGTTTAACTGTTCTGCCATTTCCTTGTTTCTCATTAGAAATTCACCAGTCTCTGACTATAAGGGACTTACATTCGTTTTCACTAATCTTTTCCTTTTTACATTCCTAAAGAAACTTTTACCGTCGGTTTTTATATTCCCCGCAAGCTTACTTTCATGCTCTTTTCCCCCCTCTTAATTAACCCCTTTGTCCTCCTCTGTTGAATTCTAAATTTCTCCCAGTCCTCTGGATTGCTGCTTCCTCTGGCCAATTTATATGCCTCTTCCTTGGAGTTATCTTGGTCTAAGTCACCCAAACCATACAATCATGTGTGTAACTGTACTTTTAAAGGTAACTTCAATCTCTTCAGAGATTGCTGCTATGCTCATAACCTAGCACAAATCCCTACCATTCTCTCATGCTCACATGGTAAAAAATGCCCGTGTTTTAGTGTGAATAGGCTGCATGTGGGAGCTGGTGCTGGGCAGGTTGGAGAGTGGCTGCTCCTTGTTGACCACCATCTGGACTCCGTGATCTCTCTTATCACTCAATTTTGGAAATGCCAGAAGCTGCTGTCTCCCCTCTCTTTCTTTGGTTGCACAGGTCTCCCAAGCCTAGTAAACATTCCCAGTCAGTGACCACAGTACAGTCACTAATGCATCCCTAATATATGTACTGCCCCAATGACCCAATTATGCAGTCATGTTATCATTGGTCTTGTATCTGAGAATACATTCTAAGCAAAGTATCATTATTTCCTTCCAATTAGAGGATTTGGAGTTTTGGGAGATTCAAAATTGGTGTGGTCATAGATGCCAAAGGGTAGTGGTGGAGGGGTGTTATTTTGATTAGAAGTCTGTAATCAGTGCTGGGACCTCCGTTGTTTGTAATTATACATAAATGAATTGAATGAACATGCATGTGGATTGGTCTCACTTGAAAGGGTTGCTTGGGTTTCTGGATGATGGTGAGGCCCATGGTGTAAAAACAAGTGTTGCATCTCTTATATGGAATGGAAAGTTCCATTCATGAAAGGATCAGGAAGGAGTGGGTGGGAGGAATAAGTGCATCAGGGAATAGAGGAAAAATGCCTCATTCTGTTTGGTTATCTACAATCTAATGGCATTAACATGAAATTTTACAATTTTGTGCAATCTTCTTGTGTGTAAGTTTTTCTCTTCTTTACCCTTTCTGTTGCATTCGCCTCCAGTCCTCTCGTCTTGTTCCCTTTCCTCTTCCATCTCCCTCCTGGTTCCTTCCACGCACGACATTCACCAAAAGGCTCCCTGTCCCCATTCATCTCAACCATTATTATTTTCCCGTCCTATCAGATGATAGCACTGATGATTTTTGCAAATGGCGTTCCTAGCTTCTTCTTCTTCTTTCTTGTGGCGTGCACAGCCTAAAGTTGTAGGACAACTTGTTCTATTTGATCTTCTGTGTGTGCGCGTCGAGTTGATTGCATTAGTCGAAACAGGGCGGACCACGTGAAGGTTGCAATCTCCCACCCCGCTTTCCTAGCAGTTTCGCATCTTCACCCTTCCCAACACCCCCCCCCCCATCTGCTGGCACTATCTGCTTTTCCTTTTGCTTTCATATTGAATGCTCCTTTCCCCTTCACAGATGCTGCTCGCCCAGTTAAGTTCTGTGAGAAGATTTTATTGAGGCAGGAATAGTCCAGGAAGAGGCAGCAGAAGAAATCGCTTCCAGAATCAGTAGCAGGGACACAAGGATCCCAGAGTGAGAGTAGGGTATTGGAGGGGAAGCAGTAGGGATGAGGTCCCATAGACCTTGAGAATTGTATTAAAAGTTGATGTAGGAGGTGAATATTTAGACATGTGTGCACTATTGGCTTGTCATAATGATTTGGTTAACGATATGGATATCGGCAGGGAGGCTGCAATTGCATTACCAGTTATTTTCCAGATATTTTACTTGATTGCAAAAAAAACTACAATGTATACTGTTTTACAAGTTAATGTATTGATCTGAAATAATTCAACAATATTGGAAAATCAAACTAATAGTTAACGCAAGTGATATGTTGGAAAATGCATATTTTAAGTTATGAAGCATGTTTATAAGATGTAAAAATGCACATTTTAAAGGCTATTGTATCTTCCAGCTTCGGGATTTTTAGCACGCGGAGGCACTATTAATGGGCTGTTGCAAGAGTTTAACCTCGAAGTAAAAAGCGTTTGCATAATTTGTGTTTAATCTATTGGTCTATTTTCACTAATTGATTTTGAAGCTCTTGTGGTAAAGGCTTTTTTTGATGGAGATGTATTCAACATATTTTTAGGATGAACAATTTTTAACAATATCAACAACATTGTGTTATTTTGGAAGATGATTACCAAATTTTGTTTGTCATAGTGATGCCATCTACTGACTACTCAGTTGTGCTTGTAAAATTAGTATGCTTCTTGTCGTTTATCCAGCATCTTCATTGATTAAATTCAATTTGGACAAGAGGATGATAATCTTGAGTATTTCACTTTCAGCACAATGATTTGTTACAGGAGGGAACGAGGGAACTTTGCGTGATAGTCTGGGTGAATGAAAAATATTATGTTTGTTTCTGATCTGTTGACGTGCAGCGTTTGAATAATGGAGCAAGCAGGTGGCAGGACATGAAACACATAAAATCCATTAATTCAACAACAGGGAATTTCCAAATTCTTGGCTGTTATTCCTATCAATATTTCAAAGCACTTTCAATTCACCTCCAATGCACTCACGTCCGTAGTGATGAAGTGCTTCGTTTAGTTGGTTATGATCCATATCAACTTAATAAGGATCTGGACCCACTAAGATTCACCTATTGCAACAACAGATTAACATAAGGTGCAATCTTGCTGGTTCTCCACACAGCACTGGACATGGTGAATAACAAGAAAACAAGTCAGACTGTTATTCCTTTCCTGCAGCCTGACGTTCAATACCATGATCCCCTCTAAACTTATCATCAAACTCTGAACTGGGTCTCGGTTCATCTCTATGCAATTGGATCCACAGCTTGCTCATTGGCAAATCTCAATCAGTACAAATTGGCACATCCTCATTGATCATCAGCATGGGCATCTCAAGTCTGAGTGCTCAGTCCCCGGTTCAACACTTTCTCTACCCAATTTTGTGCAGCCAGACACTGCTCATTTGCCATTTTTCAAGTTGACAATAATACTATCGTTGGACAAATGAAGGGTGACGATGAGGGTGCAGGAGGGCAATTGATGGTGTCAGAACAATTATCCCGCTCACAACAGGAAGGGAAGGTTGAGGATCCACCAACAGGACTGTGGTGGGGAGTGTAAACCGCTTACGTTCCTGAATGTCATCTCTGAAGATATTGTCGGGTCCATAACTGGTATTGACCTCCCCACCATTGAAGGGATCTAAGGAAAATGCCGCCTCAAGAAGGCAGATAAAATCAAAGACCCGTACCACGCCATCCAGAGGTGCCGCGGAGAAGCCGAGGCCGGAGCCTCGCGGGCCTGCGGTGGAGCATCGCGGCCCGGAACCTCGCGAGTCGGTGTAGCCTCACAGGTTGGCGAAGCCCATGGCCATCGGTGCCTTGGTCGATGGAGCCCACGGCTGGAGCCTGGGTCGGCATCACTGAGGCGTACAGAGCGGACCCAGCAGCGTTAGTGGACGGGTCGCCGAACGATGGACGAGGACAGACGGGTGTCGCTGCCACTGCCAAGGGAAGGAACAATGGAGGACCTGGTGTGGGGGGGGAGAAGAGTGTAAGATTAAAAGGTAAGATATGCAAGCAAATAATTTCACTGTGACTTGTGATGTCACATGTGACAATAAAGCACATGTTGAATTCAATTTTTTGCCCACGCTCTCCTCTCATCAAGAAGATAATACAGGAAGGAGCCTTGGGTTCAAGAGCAACTAGAACCATCATGCACAATCCTACCTCAGCACAAAACAACTGTGGGCTTTGTATAAGGTTGCACTCTGTACTTCTGCTTGCAGTATTGTAGTCTTTTTTTCCTAGTGTACTGATAATTTATGGTATTCTTGTTCCTTGTATAGCTGTTTGTTGCATTAATGTACGTGTGCATTGTTCAGTTCCTGGTGTATATGACAACTAAACACTAGATTCAAGATATTCCTGTGAACCCAGTAAGTTAGCGTGGGGAGACCCTCATAAAGCTTCAGGTAAATATGGGAAACAGCACCCTGTGAACTTCAAGGGAACACAGGAACAGCACTGGTGAGCCAGATGTCCAACCTTCTGGATTATCAAATAGTCTGATAGCTGGTTATTGGATCTTTTAATGTTATTCAGAATTAAAGCCACAGATCTGTAGGTGTTGCTGCAGGCTGATGACAGAAAAATCCTGTTGCTTAGCAGCAATGAACTGGAATGTTAGTACAATTCTCATAATACAATGTCGGCAACATTGTTTACTTCCTCAATGACTGGTCTCCTTGCATTGATGAATGCAGTTGCTTGCAATCCCTACTGATGTGTTGAATTTAATACGTGTACAACTATTTTCTGAGCATGTAGGTTACGTTGGGGGGAAAAAGATCTAAAGATTGAGTTTTGTACATGTAAAATAAGAATGTGGTAGGTTTAAGGATTACCAAAGTCATGTGGAGATAAATTAAAAAATGGCACGGATGAAAGAGAGATGAAGTTGAAAATATGAAGGTTTTAAAATGATATTTTTGTGGAGAATGTAGTTGTAGTGCGACAACATTGTGGCTGTAATAATGTAGTTGTCGGTAGTAATTCTTGGGTCTGGGTTTCAACTATCCGAACCTCTTTCAAAAATAATTAGAAAAGGAGGAAAAACTTTGCAATCTCATTTGTCCCCTACATTAAGGCAGGTGCTAGATTTTTAAAATGGCCGTTATTCAAATGAATAACTGACAATTTATGCATGCAGCTTAACTCGTTTTTGCTTGTTAGATCAATTTCCGACAGCAGGCGCTAAAGAGAGCTTAAATACAGCATTGTTAGCAGAATTATCAGGGATGTATTTAATCACAGAATAGCTGACGTTGGATGACTCCAGCGTAAACTGATTTACAGAAATGTCCAACTATATATTGCATTAAAAAATCTTCATGTGGTGCAGCCTATCTATATATGTCGCACATTCCCTATCATGCCTTGATTAGCTTTTCAAAAGTTGAATTTAAAAAAAATGTATAAGCCAAAGTGTGATTCTAAAAGAAAGTAACTGATGCTGAATCATTTATTGTATGAAAAGTCACGTGAAAGAAAGGAGTAAATCTTCTTTTCCTACTTTAATCTGGTGCAAGTAAGAGCAAGAGGGATTCTAATGAATTAAATGAAAATTATATAAATTTCCTCTCTGCCTGAAGTCTGTCCTTTCTCCCTTTTTAAAAAAAAATTTAGTCCTGTTTTAAAAAAAATGTTTGTTGGAGGTTGTCTTTTATGTGGTGGGTGGGGGGAGGGAAAAGGAGGAAATGTTATTTCTTTGTCCCTACCTGGTCGGAGAGGCGGCTTCCCTCCAAGCTGCTTCTTCGCCCCTTCCTCGCGGCCTACCATTGGGACTGGAGCAGCGTCTCCTGACAGGACGGGCCAGAAACCTAGCTGCGGCGGCGCAGCACTGAAACACCGTCACGGAGCGGGCGAAGCCTTACCGGGTTACCGTGCGGTAAGCTCCGGAGTGCTGTGACCGGCGACTCAAACATCGAGGAGCTGCGTTCTGCGGAGCGTCCAGCCATGGGTGGCGCCGGATTTAAAACACCGCGGAGCCTGGGAACTCTCGCCGAGATCGCCAGAGTCGGAGCTCTGACCAGAGCTCTGACCAGACCACACACACACATATATCTCTATCTATATCTATATAATAATAAATAATAATAATAATAATAATAACTTTATTACGGACTCGAGGTCCAGACAAGGGGCAACATTACA